>VZTJ01003242.1:1009490-1061490 GCA_013397795.1 Orthonyx spaldingii
GGGCGCCCTCCCGCCGCGCCCGCAGCGGCTGGCGCAGGGCAGGGCAGGGGGAGGCGGCGGGCGCAGCCACTGTCCATGGTGCGGCCCCGCTGCCTCCGCCGCGCCGGGGGCGGGAGCAGCCCGCCCGGCCTCCCGGCTCCGCTTCTCCGGCTCTCTGACGCTCCCGTCCCCTCACGGGGTCCCCGGGCAGTTCAGTCCTTCACGCAGTTTCTTAGGCACTCTCGGGGGCTGATGCCTTGCACCAGGCGAGCGAGGTGCTGAAACGCTGCTTCACGGCAGCCGGGGATTTTCCCTTGAGTCCTAGGAGGATGCGAGGCAGGCTGGCTGGCGTGACACAGGAGGGTCCGGCTGAGCATGAGCGGCTGCATGTGATAGCAGACACTCTGTTCAGAAACTTGTGTGTGCCACTTGCCGGCTGTTGTTATGTTAGGTTGATTTCTTCGTTTGTTTTGGTTTTTTTTTTTTTTTAAGTACTTACGTGCTGTTTACTGTATGTGCTTTCACTTCTGTTTAGTCTTCCTATCTCAATAAATCTTTAAAGCACAAAATCTGCAGTAAGCTGTTATTCNGCAGTAAGCTTTTTTTCCATTTTTTTTTTTTTTTTTTTTTTTCCTACCCAAGGCAGGTTTGAAATTGAAGCACAGGCTATGAATTAAGGACAGGAACTAGCCGTGTTCTTTTTATGTATCACTCAGTGTCACTGCCATGTTACGGTTGGGGAATCCAATTTCCCCCTTGTTTGGGTATCCATTAAATCAGGTTAGGGTTGATTTTTAATAGGGTGTAACAAAATTGGAACTTGGGTATGAAATCAGATTTATAGAAAAGTGTCTGTACAACACTTTCATTTTAAGAGCTCTTTTTTCCTCCCCTTTTCTTCCATAATGCATATTGCGGGAACCTTCACCAGGCTAGGTGCAGTGCTAACTTTTTTTCCCCTGTCATCATACCTATACTTTTGGTTTGTAGGAGGTTATCTGTATTGAGTTCTTCTGAAATGTTGAACCTTTTCACTTAGCTTTCCTCTCTGCGACACAGTATCTATCTACCTTTATTTTCTAGAGTCATTATTCAGTTTCTTATTTGATAGTGATGTAGAAAAGCTGTCATTATGGAATTACTTGAAAGATTGTAGCTGGAATCAGATTTTAAGGCAGATCCGTGGATGTTGTTTATGTATAGGAAATACAGCTTAAGAGTTTGGCAGCGTGTAACCTGCACAAGAAAGAAGAGAACAAAAACGGCACTTTATTTTGCTGGTTAGCGTATCAGTACGAGTCTGGGAGTATTACATGAGAAAAATCCTGACAGAAGAGAGGATGAAAGGAGTGAGTCTTGTTTTTCTGGCTAAAACAACAATTCCAATCCAACAAAGGAATGGGAAAGCTAGTATGAGTTTACAGGAGTGAAACTACTATTAGAAATAAACTGGAGCACAAAGTAGGAATAAAGTGCTCAAAAGGGAAATTTTTTTTTAGATATAAGCTGATTGAATCCCACTGTGGATGTTGTCCATTTCTAAATCAAAAGCAAGAAAACAATAAAACAGTTTTGGAGCCTTTTGAGCTTAGGTGACTGGTTTGAATTCGAATTATGATGACAAAGGACATAAGTTATTACCCTCTGCAGGCAATTTTGGTCTTATTCCAGGTCTTAGCGAATGTATCCAGGTGATAAAGCTACTACCCTAAACGACACTCCTGTTAAGCTGCCTCAGCCGAGAATCCGGCACTGACATTTCTTGCCAGCTCTACCCCTCTGGTAATGATCCCAGCAGAAGTAGTCTCTGGCAGAATTGGGGTGAGGAATATTGACGTGGTTTTGTGCAGAAACACGCAAGATCCTCTATTGTGGGTACATCTTCTGTCTCTTACAATACACCTGTGTCTTAGATTTATTTTTTTGTCTGTATAAGCACGAGTTTTAGGGTGTCTCTGATTAATGACTCCATTAACAGACTCCAACACCATTAACTCCTTTCAAAGTGAACTGAATGTAGCAAATTGAATGTATTTTATAACACATCTCATAAGCCTCAGACCAGGGTAGGTACATGAGTACCTCAGCCTTTTTGCATATAGGTCTTTGTGTACTGGTTTGCTTTGTCTTCAAAGAATCTATTGGAAAAGTTAAATGTGGCAGGGTATTGCAGCAGAGAGCTCTCCAGTCCTTGTCTGTCTGGTCTAGGTGATAGTGATACCACTGACACATCCTCAGAATTCAGATAATTGCAGAGCTGAATTACTTTGGATGTTAAACAGACTATATTATTTAAAAATATTTTGTCAAAATACTTTTAAAAAACCTCCTTTTTGCATCCATCATAGGACAGATAAGGTTGTGTAATTCAACGAGTTTCTCGAATTTAAATGATTGGTTGACAAAACAGGAGATAATTTTGTGTATTAAAAAATTCTGATTATCTGGGCAGCTATTGTAGCAAGCTCGGAAATACATATTCAGCTTATGTACCAGAAGATGTATATTCTTGTGTTGTCAGTCTATGTATTTTTAATAAATGTGTGTTTTCTAGAGAGCCTTCTACTGCTTGCTCTCTTCCTGAGTAGTACTGCTACCTAGGCATGCAGCTCTGTGTGCTAGAAAGATGAATGTATAGTTTTATGATACTAGCTTTTAAAATATTGCCCAAAATTACCATATTTTTGAACTACATCTAGTCAAGAGTGTGTAATTCAAAAACTTCCTGTCTGTTATTTTCCCTTCTGTTTCTAGAAGTTGGAGGACCTCCCAGAAACGTCACTGGAAGAACCCTGTCATGTTCTATCTTACTTGGTTCCATTGATGCTTTTATATCAATAATTTAATTTATTACTTCTTTTAATAACTGAGCACTAACACATGACACAGTTTAGTTGTGACAGAATTGCATGTTTATATTTAAAAATAGCTTGAGGAAGCTGTGAGTAAAGTTATTTTTACTCAATACAGACAGTATTGTGTAAGAGACTTGTCATGTGGTAAGGAAGAGGAATTTTTGAATGGCTTTTCCTGCTTAACATAATCATCTACCAGTTAAACTCTCTTTCTGTTTCTCATTGATTTTGTAAGTGGTTTTTTAGGTTAACAAAAAAGTTTAGAAAGCTTAAAAGAGTTTCAGTAGTTACCAGCACTCCCATTAGGATGAGTGTAATTTATTTTGAACAATGTACACACACAAAACACAAGTCCATTGCAAAAGGCTGTGCAATCTCTAATGTTCCCTGGAATTTTTATTTAAAATTTTTGCTACAACGGATAAGAGGAACCCATAGTGGCCTTACCGAGTAGCGTGTGTGCTTCCACTAACCCAGTGGCACTAGTTGTGCGTAAAGTTCAGTGAGACAGATCACAGAATAAGTTGGTGATCCCACAGGGATCATTGACTCTAGTTCCTGGCCCTGCACAGCACCATCCCGAAGAGCCTCACCATGTGCCTGAGAGCATTGTCCAGACTTTGGGTGCAGAGAAATGAAGGCAAAAGGAATACTTGGCATCTTTTGCAGGAGCAGTGGTAAAGCACTTCTGACCTACTGCTGGATTGAAACTCGCTCGCTGGCCAAGTTAACACTGGCATACAATGAGGTGAATCTTGAGAGGAAAGAAATGTATTGAACATTATTGCAGGATGAGTTTAAGGAAGATCTGTATTTAGCTCGAGTTCGTTTGTAGTTTGTGAGTGATCTGAGAGGGACCTTTTTCACCTGGGTATTGAACCATGTTGTGTTCACCTTGAGAGGTATATAACCCAAGTGTGCGTGATTCATCATTTGATTTGATCCTGCAGTTCTTGTTGAAAGATCATGGGAGCTCTGTCTGAATAAAGAAGTGAAATTAGGCTTTCTATTTTTAAATGGCTTATGAAAACAGATACAGGATCTGCAGCTTCCAAGATGGAAGGTAATTTGCTGCCAAATCTTTTCAGTGTTTCACTTAAACTATTTGGTTTTAGTCAGTATTCGTGTATTTAATTAAATACCATGTTTCCAAAAGGCGCATTTATCCTCTCCTCTAGGCACTCCTTGACATATTTAAAAAATATATTTTTACCAACAGACTCCTCTAGGGATTCTCCCGTTCCTTATAATTAGCATATAATTATCACCCAGCAGCTGAAGACATAGTTAAAATTTTGTGATCCCCCCAAAGAGGCCTTGCAAGGCCTCCCCAAAGGTCAGGAAAAAGCAGCATCCTCCTGTATGGAATAGCAGCAGTATTATGGGCTGAGATGTTCAGTGTGAGCAATACAATGGCTACTTTCAAATCAGGGAAAAGTCATTTCTTGTAGAAAAATTGGAATGTATGGTCAAATACAGGACTGATTTTTTTTTTTTAACTACTGTTAAAACAGTGTAACTTAGAGGCACAGAAATTCTATTTGGTTTTGTTATTCCAGTTGAAATTTTAAAATATCCTTCTCTGAGCTGTGGCTTACCTGAAGAACCATGTGTTTTAGAAGATGCAGCCACTCCCATGGTCTCCTAGTTGAGGGAGGTAAAGTCCAAGCTTGGGTTATGGCTTTGAGCTATATGGGATATGCTAAATAATTGCCTCAATTTTTAATAAAGCAAGTGAATATTGTCTCTCAGTGGGGGTTAACAGGATAGGCTGTGAACATGGTTTGTAAAGCTGAGGAATGAACAGATCCAGAGCAACACTGCAGAGCAGAAAATGGTGGTGCTGGTGGATGAGAGGCTGGACAAGACCCAGTGTTTCATGCTTATAACCCAGAAAGACAAACATGTCCTGGGCTGCATCAAAAGCAGCCTGGCCAGGAGGGTGAGGGAGGGGATTCTGCCCCTCTACTCCTCTCTAGTGAGACCCTACCTGGAATATTGCATCTAGATCTGGGATCCCCAGCACAGGAAGGATATCAGCCTATGGGATTCAGTCCAGACTAGGATCTGAAGATTATCAGAGCGGAATGGAGCACCTCTCCTATGAGGAAGGGATGAGAGAACTGGGTTTGTTCACTCTGGAATGTTGGGGTGACCTGATTTTCCAGTACCTGAAGAGACTCCAAAAGAAAGATGGAGACTTTTTACATGGGCATGTAGTGACAGGACAAGGGGGAATGGCTTCAAACGGAAGGAGAATAGGTTTAGGTTAGTTATTCTTCACTGCAAGGGTGGTAAGGCGGTGGAACCAGTTGCCCAGAGAAGTTGTAGGTGCACCATCCCTGGAAGTGTTCAAGGCCAGCTTGAATGGGGCTTTGAGCAACCTGATTTAGTGGAAGGTGTCTCTGTCCATGGGCGGGGAGTTTGGAACTCAATGACTTATAAGGTCCCTTCCAACTCAAGGCATTGTATGATTCTATGGACCTTTGGTGGTTTCAGGCAAGTTATTTTAAACCAGATGGTAGCATAAAAGTTGCAGATTCTCTTACTTAGGGAAGGTGCTTGAGAGCTATAAGTATTGGGTTAAGAAATTGGTTTTTCTGATCTAAAATCATGTATTTCATGAAGTAGAGCTCTGATAAGAAGTGAAGATGGTATAAGGGAAGCCCTTTCTGCTGTAACTGAATGACCTCTGGGAGGATGTAACCTGGCATCCACTTTGGAAGCTTTTGGCTTCCAGAAGAGTTTGAATGAAAGGCACTTTTCTTTTTCTCTAGTTGTGCTCTACGGTTGAAAACAAATTGTACTTGACTACATTTGCTGAAGTACTGAGTACTGCGAGAGTAATAAACTGTTGGCAGCTTTGTTTGCAGCAAGTTGGAGATTTAAGAAAGAGTTGCTGAACATTTTGAATTCTAGCATCTAAAGCTTTTTGGAGATGTTTCTATCATTCTGCAGGGTATCTTTTCTTATGCCTTATGGCAATAAGTAGAAACTCGTTATTAAGTAACACGACCTCATACAGCATATCCCATTGTGTCAGATAATATCTGTACACAAAACTGAAAATGAACTGAACAATCTCTAGAGTTGCAACCTAAGTTGCAGGTCAGTATTGGGTACCGTCCTGACTTTTAAATTAATGAAGAAACACCCAGTCTTTAAACATAGTCACAGATGTTTCTGTGATCTGTGCTTAAGTTGAATGTTACTGTGGTAATTGCAAATTAATGTTGGTTATTAAGGAGGAAGAGCTCAAATACCCCGTTCTTGCTTTATCATACATATAATTATGTCAGACATTGTTTTGAACTTCACATAATAATGTCCTGTGAAGTGGCTAGACTTGGCAATTGGTTACTGTACTGTGTTCAATTATACTGTATAGTAGGGTATTTGATGCATACCCCTTGGTTTCTCATCTTACTACCTAGGTTTCTTTTCCTATAGGAGTAAGTTGCATTGATCATGAAAGAAAGCAGTCTTCCAAAAACAACTTGCCTTGCATTTTGGCACAATTCGTGTTAAGAAATCTTGTGTTGTAGTACATGTAGATGCAAACAACAGAAGAGACTTGGATATTTCAGATTGATAGCTACTACTGAACTCCAGTGGTATATGGCATATGCAAAGGAGATGGTGAGATTATATTTTGAAATAGATGTTTCTTTAAATGGATGTTTCCAGATATTTGGAATTGTATTTTAAATGTGTCTACTTTTTAGAAACAATGGAAATTAGAGAGGATTGTGAGTCCAGATCTGGCAGTACTAGTGAAGAAATTCTGCCTGGCTTGTTTTTTGTTTCAGTTAGAAACTTTTCAAAACTTTGAGGCCTGTATTGTTGGAAGACTTTTACTGGTATAAAAGATGTGTTTAGAAAAAGATGCAAATCCCTTAGAATTATACAGTTCAGATTATAAACAGGTTGTTACGGTATTTTTGGGGTTTTTTTGTTTTTTTTTAAATCAAGCCGAAATACAACTTTGGAATTAAACCACAGATTTCATCATGTCTAGAGATGAAACTAAAGTAACAGGAGCAGGATATGAAAACTGCAGGCTTAACTGCCTAACTATATCAGAATGGTGAATTCTTTTAATTGATTGAATAACAGTTTTGACAGAAGACTTCTAATTTACGTCATGTTGCTTCATAATTGCTGTTTTCCTGTTGCATTTAATCTGAAATCTACAGTACTGAATTTATATGCATGATCTGATACCATGTGTGACTAGCTCTCTAGCATCTGGAGATGGTAATTCTTATCACTCACTTGGCAGTTAAAAATGGTTCAACAAGTCATAAAGGTTGAGGAAAGCAGAATAGTTTTTTAAAAGTAACTCTATTTTGTTGTCTCGAAGTCTGTTAGTACTTGAGAGAATTTTCCAATTTCTGAGCTTGTTCAAAGCTTTGTAACTCCACTGACTAGGTTTTATTGTGGGTACAAGCTAAGGTAATTGCTTTCTGTCTTAAAAAACGGGTTTTTAAAAATAGTGTCCCTTCAGATGAATGCACAAGTAATATCTTAAATTTGAAAGTATCTTGGGGATTGTACTAATCACACAAAATCCTGTAAATTATAGCAACATGTCCCATAATCTTCACTGGCTTTCGCCTTTTGCCCCAGATAAGGGGATAAAAATATTTCAACATCTTTCTTTTCTTAGAGTTAAAATGGTTTAAGTCTTGCAGTACTCTTGGGCTGAACTTGATGTGACGCAGTGTGTCCGAAGTTGCAACTTCTACTTAATTCAGAATGCTTAACACAGGGCGGTTAAGAATTGCTGAAAATTTGAATTCTTCCTTCCCTTGTGTTTTTATTCTCAAACAATCTTTACAAAGGGCTGTTTTTGGAGAGCAGAGTACAGTCTTTTGTTTCCGGATAAAATTGATGGCTGCAAATGAAAGAATAAAGAAGGCTCTCTATTCATGTTCCCCAGCCTTTGTTTCAGTGGGCATTGTTTCAGTTTATAAGAACTATTTAGTACATATAGATTACTGGAAAAGCTGAAAGATTCCCAAGCATGTCAGTGCAGACTTGCTAAAAAGCCTATCTCCTCAGTTGCCCACCCAGTACCTTTTTGTTTCAAAGATACCATGAAAGACTTTTTTTTTCTTTTCCACCACATTTACTTTGAAGTCACCTTTTGTACAGTAGTTTAAATGAGTCTTACTATTTTTCTTTCAAATTATGGAGACCTTATCAAACCTGTGATTTGAGTTCTAAAGCTGAGGAAACCAGCTAGTTGTAATTGTAGTTATTTTTAATTTGTCATCTTTTTATCTTAAAAACTCAGTATGTAAATAGACTGTTGGCACTTAGCTACAGATGCAGGTCGCAGTTTTGTAGGTAACATAATCCCATGGTAGCTAAACTGTTGCTTTATTTGCTTTCTCTTTAGGGTTTGCATATAAACATATTAAAGTACCATTGTAAGCCGTTGTACACAGGTGAGATACCTATGTAGAACTTAAGCCACAAGTAAATCCATACCATAGTTTAAGTTAACCTGAAGCTTGATAATTACAAGTTCTCTTACTGAGCGCATACCTGGATAGTGCATTATTATGCAAGTTAGTAAGTTTTTTGGTTTTTTTTTTTTTGTTTACTAGTGTAAGCGTTGAGCTGCACAGTTTGGACTCTGTTGGTGTAAATGCAATACAATGGGTTACAAGTGCCTCCTTGTATTAGTGATAAAATTGTTGTAACAGGGGTTGGCATGCTGAGTTTGGCCATGTTTGTCAATGTGTTGTGCTTCTGCCTGCACCCTTTTCCCTGAGGAAACCCATGTGGTTTGAGGTGCTCCTGTCCCACTTCTGCTTTAATGCTCTCTTTCCCTGAGGTTACTATGGTGAATGGGTGTAACACCATCATCTCCTCTTTCTCCCTCCCTTTTTTTCTTTTTCCTGTGGGACTTTCTTTGCAAGTATATACAGATAGGCTTACCTGGCCTTGAGTAGGTCTTCTTGATGGAAGCCCATCTGGGAAACCAAACAGGACGATCTAATTTAAGTCTAGATCAGATTGAAGTATGATATAATCACACAGTTACTTGTGCTGTCCAAGACCTTATACTACATCTGGGTATGCATGTGGATAGACCTTTGCTTGGCATGTAGCTGTGTTTGAGGTTGTGCGAGGGCTGTCATGATTTCTTGGATGTATCTCAGCCCAGGATGGCATGGGAGATGACCTCTCTACTGTGTGCAGTGTGAAAGGAGTTTTGCCAATGTGTGCCCATGTAGCCACATGTAAGATGGGCCGTTGTCTTGTGCACCACGAAAATGAGACAAAAACAATCCACTGAAAAGAAATCTTAGTGCTTTGCTGCAAAAAATTTTTGGTTTTGTTTTTTTTTTTTTCCCAAATAGACAACAAACTGTCCTGGAAAATAGCTTGGCTACCAGAAGTATCTTCTGAACGTGGAAGGCTACAGAACAAATACGTTTCTAAATGCTGTATTATATTTCTTAATAAAAAGGCAATTATGAAGTTCTTTTAAGAATGTGATTTGAGGGTAAACTTTTTTAATAAGTAAGAGAACAAACAGTTTCAGTAGCTCAGCTCTTCCATTGTGCAAATTTAATGAGCTCCTCTTCTTTTAACTTAATGTCCCTTTGAAATAGGAGATTGCATTGGAAACGTTTGGCTTTATATGATATCTGTTTGAACACTAACACAAGTGTAAGTTCTGTTAAGGTACTGCAAATGTAACATTTTGTCGTAGTTTACTTGTTCTGGTGCAGGCTCACATAGAAATACTCTAAATAAAGCATTTTAAAGCAGTGGTTGAAGTTACCCCTCTCAAGTAATCTGTCTGTGAAAAAGTTGCCAATGGGCTTTGTGCAACATTTATTTCCAGAGGAAGGAATGTTTTTGTTCACCTTATGATTCCCCTTCAGTCTTGATGTCTGGTTTAGTGGAAATGTTCAGTTGTCAGAAGAATCAAGATGGTGTATTATTTAGATCTTACCAGACAAGTGGGATTTGTTCCTTCCATTCCAGTTATCAGAAAGATTAACCCTTTGCCCTCGCGGTCCTAATTGCAGTCGTTCAGAAAAAAGATTCTGCTTGTACAAGACAGCAGCAAAGTGGAGTATGTGCCAACTGGAATGTGTCTCTAGTGAATGTGGGTTGCAAGTATTACATAAATTTTATCTTGTGTTTCAGGCACCTCTAAAAGCAACCTGTGAAGATATGTCATGCAAGATTGGATTTCCTGAAGATGTTCACAGTGCAGTAGTGTCAAGGAGTGTACATGGAGGACAGCCTCTTCTCAATGGTATTGTTAGAAAACATTTTTAATTTTTTTGTTTCTTCTGCTTGTAGCCAGAAGTCACTGTGGAGCATTTTCATCCTTGAATAGGACACAAACTCTTGCAGGAAACAACATCAGCTGCTGTGTGATTATTTCTTGATCACTGTCATAGGACTTGGAAAATCTGTTGGCATTAGTGGTAGCACGTGCACCTCTGATTGTAATTTGAAAACACTTGAGTGTTGCAAATGTTCCCATTATTGTCCTCTAATTCTGGTTCTCAGCACAGCATTCACACTGATGTTTCTTACTACCACTGACAATATGTATGCCATCAGTCTATACTTAGAGCCCATGTATGTATGAGGAGGTAAAGAAAATTTCCTTTGTGCTTGATATCTGTCATAAAAGAACTGCAGTTACACCCAGTGCTAGTGGTCATGGTAATGCAGAAATAATTCCCTTACTGCTTTTTCATGGCAATCTGAGGAGAGACACCTATGGAAAGCAAGTAATGAGACAGGCAGCAACAGGAGAGAGTGGTTGTCTATGAGCCCGTGACCAGTGACCGCAGCACTGCAGGCTCCGTAATGAGCCGTGCCAGGAGAGGCAGGACAGTGCCAGGGCTGTCTCAGGGACAGTGCTCTGCTCTCTCACCCTGGCACCTACCTGCATCCAAATGGCATGGTGCCCAGGCTGGGGATGACCTGCTCGCCTTGTGCTCGGTGAGTGTAAGCCCTTTTCTTCCGCCGGGGATGCCCTGCAGTCAGTACATCTGCACACGGGTTGTCTAGGTTGGGAATTCAGTTCACTGTTGTTTTTGTGTCTCTATTTTTCAGGAATAGAGTAGGACACAGAGGCAGATGCTCTGAATGTTTCCTAGGTTTCCCAGCCAGTTAAGTTGCAGCATGCAAGTTTGCAGAAGTACAACATTTTTTAAAAATCTGCATTAATTTGTCTGTTTTCTGAACCGCTAACATAATTTTTTTTAATCTAATTTGGAAATTGTGGAACTAAGAACATCAGTTTTAGACGGTTTCAAATACAGCTTAAATAAGGACTAATTTAATTTAATTTGTTGTTTCTTTCACATATAAATTTGGCTACACAGTTCGAGACATTTAAATGAAAAAAATTCTAATGAGTCTGCAAAACAAATGAAGTAAAAGCTGTAGTTTTGATTTTGCATGCTGTATGTAGCAGTCTCTCGTTAATTATATTTTACAGACCTGTTTTGTGCTTTCTTAGAAGTATAATGGAAACTTGAATGCAGGATGAATTGATTAGCTTTAGTGTATTTAAACTTGAGTTACTAAAGCTTTCTCTATTCAGTTTCAAGAAAGTATATTCTACCAGCACAGACTTTTCTTTTATTAAAGGATGGCTTAGAAATTTATGTATTGAAATAAATGTTCTGCCAATTGAGAAAATAATAAAGAGGAAAGAGAATATTCCTCACTTTACCACCAAATGGGAGTTAATAGATGGCTCTTCTATAGTAGACTCCTGTAGTAGCCATCAGCATGGGGACTCCTTGGTATGTGATGAACAGACACGGGCAGGGGGCAGAAACAGGGACGCAGAGCACAGCAGACAAGTGCTTTCCAAAGGTGCTGCCTTGAAACCACCAAACGTTTGTTACAGGTTGATTGTCGTGCCATCCATTCCTCTTGAAATGGAGATCACACGAGTTTTGAGATCTACTCTGTCCTGCCAAAGATTTCTTTACTCTGTATGGACTCAAGGCTGTTTCTGCAGTTTTTTCCTTTTCTTTTCCCACCAGTTAGGAACCACAGTAGACTGGGCATTAATTGTCTGTTGTCATTGCTTATGCAAACCTGATGATAATGTCTGATCAGCTTTAACTGAGTCTGAACTAGTAACATAGGATGACAAACAGACTTCCAGTCTCATTATTCATCCGGATCATTCCCACAGTCCCTTCCCTTGCTTCTCAGAAGTGAGTGAAGCATGACTGTTGGTTTGCCCTTGAATGGTATTAAAATGCATAACATTTTAGGGAAGTAGGAATTGGAAACATTGTATGAAGCAAACAGTATGTATCACATCATATCAGCTGGTTGAAAAATGACCTGGGGGAGTCTTTTTCGTACTACCATTTCCTCAAGTGAATTACTGCAGTGGTTAATTCTTTTGAAAATTTTGACATGCTTAAAAGCATATAATTTGCTGGTTACACATAAACGTACAGTCCATCATTGCATAGCTTTGACTTAAATTTAATTACACTGTCATTTTGAAATACTATTGTTGTCAAAAGCCTATTTTCTGGTTATTAAACTAGATTCAGATGATGCTGGAAGTTAAGTATAGTTGCATGACATTTGCTTCGTAGGGATAATCGTGTGCCTGATTCTGATTTTGGTTGCCTTGCCTATCTAAATGCATGGAATTATTTAAGTTGGAAAAGACCTCTAAAACCATCAAGTTCATCCATTAATGCAGTACTGCCAAGTTTACCGCTAAACCATGCCCCTAAACACCACATCTGCATGTCCTTTAAATACCTCCTGGGATGGTGACTCCACCACTTTCCTGAGCAGCCTGTTCCAATGCTTGCCAACCCTTTTGCTGAAGAAATTCTTCCTAATATCCAATATAAACCTCCCCTGTGGAAGGTGATGCCATTTTCTCTTGTCCTATCACTTGTTTCTGGAAGAAAAGACCAACCCCCACCTCGTTGCAATCTGTTTTCAGGTAGTTGTAGAGAGCAGTAAGGTCACGCAATTCACCTGAGCCCACTGATCCTCTGCATTACCTTCTTGCCCTCCAGCAGATCTGCATTTCTGCCCAACTGACTGAGGTGCACTTCAACCCCTCTGCCCAGTCATGAGTAAACATATTGAACAGTACTGGCCCCAATTCTGAGCCTTGGGGAATACCACTGGTGGCTGGCTGCCAGCTGGATGTAACTCCATTCAACACCACTTCCTGGGCCTGGCCATCCAGACAGTTTTTGGGTTTTTACCCAGTGAACGCTGCACCCATCCAAGCCATGAGCAGCCAGTTTCTCCAGAAGAATACTGTGGTAACCGGTGTCAGAGGCTTTTCTGTAGTCTAGGTGGACAACATCTACAGCCTTCCACTCATCCTCTAAGTGGGTCACACTGTCATAAAAGGAGATCAGGTCAGTCAAACAACACCTGCCTTTCATGAACTCAGGCTGGCTGGGCCAGATCCCCTGGTGGTTGTCGTGTGTGTGCTGCATGGTGGCACTCAAGGTGATCTGCTCCATAACCTTCCCCAGCCCCTAGCTCAGGCTGACAGGCCTGTAGCTCCCCAGATCCTCCTTCTGGCTGTTCTTGTAGCTGTGCATCATATTTACTCAGCTGTGGACCACTGGGAGTGCCCAGGTTATCCAGGACTGATGATAAATGATGAAAGGTGGCTCGCTGAGCACTTCTGCCAGTCCGTTCAGTGCCTTTGTGTGGATCCCATCTGACTCTATGGACCTGTGTGTGTGTCTAAGTGGTGGAGCAAGTCACTGACCATTTCTCCTTGTGTTATGGGGGCTTCACTTCACATTCCAGTGTTCCAGTTCAGGGGACTGGGTACTCAGAGAACAGTTGGTCTTACTATTGGACTTAGGAAAAGAAGGCACTAAGTACCTCAGTCTTTTCCTTATCCTTTGCCCCTATGTTTCTTCACATGTTTGATAAAGAATGGAGGTTCTTCTTAGCCCTCCTTTTGTTGCTGATTCCTAGAAAGATTTTTATTTGTCTTTTAATAGTAATCTGTGACCAGATTATGTTCTATCTGGGTTTTGGCGCTTCTAATTTTCTCCCTGTATAACCTTGCAATATCCTTGTAGATGCTTATACTAGTTTCCATATGTTTTAGAGATGAAGGTTTTAATTTTTGTTGGTTTTGTGCATTGTTACTACCAACACAGAGCCTGTATGGACATCTCAGATATCTGCAGAGTAATTCGACCCTAACTGATGCTTTCTTGACAAGTTGGTTTTTAAAATACTGCCCAAAAAAACGACTATATGTTTACCACCTGTTTTGTTTATTTGCTTTTGTCTAGTACACTGGGGCACAGGCTTCTCATAAGTTCTTTGGCTTCCATCTTACCAAAACTTAAATAAAATTAAAGTTATCATGTGATTTGTTGGGCTCTGCATTCCAGTTGTTACAGTAACATAGGACATCTGACTTTTAAAGCACTATTATAAGAAATTTCCTTGTACTACACTGTACTGTATTTTTTGAAGGTATTTCAAAACCTCTTCTTTGAAGAGGTTTGTCTTTAATCCTGTTTTCAGGTGGTACTTGTTTTTGAGGGAGGATCGGACTTGTTCCCATTGCATTTAAGAATAATTCATAATGGCTTCATTAATTCATTCACATGGCTAGCATATTATGTCAGCATCTACTAGTTTTTCCTTTTGTGCATGAGGGCATGAGAGGCAACTACACATTCAGTTGTTATCCAGGTGTTTACTTGTCCAAGTATGTGAAAAATTGGTGGAGCAATATATTCAGAATAACATAAATTGGAAAAAGGGAAAAATACTCCTACATTTATGAATGTAGGTAGAGGGGGGAGAAAAAGAAAGAGAGCTGCCCTTGGTTTCAGGATGAGGAAATGGAAAAGATGATTCTAGTTGAGAAGTCACAGAAGTTGGCAACTACTCCTGTTGTAGGCTGTGACTGAGCTGTGTGGGAGGTAACCTGCACCATATAGTCTGTCCCCTATTGCCTCCTTCTGGCATAGTGTCACCAGTGCCCCCTGGCCCTCTGTTCCCCTGGAACAGAGTGGTCATAGCCTTGGAGACTCTTTGAAGCTGATATCTTACAATTTGTCTTGTACAATGTCTGGCAAGTCTGACTTCAAGATACAATATGCTCAGATTACTAGATACATTTAAGCTGAGTCCTATAGGCCTAATATTGAATTTATTTATTATGTTTGTTGTTTCACTTGATACCAGTGGCTTCATTGAAATTACTGTGATTTTTGCCAAGGAACTAGGTGAGCTCAGAACTACTACCTTAATTTCTGTAAAGGGAGAAAAAAGAAAATAATAATTTCAGAAGCAGAATTAAGAGAAAGTTCATTCACTGCTAAAAAGTGTCTTAGTAACAAAACCATGGAATTATTTGTGCCTCCAGCTCTTTTAGAATTTAATACACTTTGAATTTTTTTAAGACTTAGATCTTCCAACATTTAAAAAAGAAAAAAGTAATATGCAAATAAGTCTCCAGCCATCACCTAATAGATATATAACTCAAATTTAAGGCACAATACTTACGACTGGTTTCTGTAAATAAAACGTGATTACTGTTTGGAGAGCCATAAATAAGATGTGGTATTCAGAGAAGAAGAGGTTAAGTCAGGAGCGAGTTCCGTTTAATATATTAAATGCCCTTGCTTGTGCTGGTTTTATCACATTTTTGTAGTTCATCCAGGAAAAAGTACTTGTGGCAGTTTGATATGTCCAGCCTGTTTATCTAATCTTTGTTTTATATCCTGCAAATTTTAAGATACAAATAAAGTGTTTTCAACTGAAATCATTCACCTCGAAAGGTTACTTGAACGGTTTGCAGAATCATTTCTTGGAGATTCTTACTCTGATAATTATTGTAGCAGTTTCTTATCTTTCAAAGATGTTATTTTAACATTGTCTCTCCTGTTACTAAATGCATGGTTTTAGTTTTCTCCCAAGTAAATTCATTCCTAAACCATTCCTTCAAGCGCTGTGTAGCTATAAAATATTTCTAAGGTCTTTGCGTTGCACAGTGATAAAGAAAAAAATGTTTTGGTGTTGATCACAGAGATAAGCAGTGATTATGGATGATTAACACTACAGTTTTGTGAGCCGTTTAAGCCAGAATAAGCATCAGCTCTGCCAAAAAAGGCACGCTTATGCCTTCCCTCCTCTTTGAGCCTGGTACCAAGTGCTCATGAAACCATAAAATGAATGGGGTTAGCCAATTTATCTGGGGTAAACTTTCACTCCCACTCCTTTAGACTTTTTTCTCAAAGACCTTGTAGGCTTAAACAGAGGCATGGTGTCCCTGCTGCCTTCTCTCCTCTAGCAGTGAAATGCATAGAAAATAGCATTTGTTTTGATGCCTTCAAACTGAGTTACAAAACTTGATTTTGGCATTCCCGCAGACTTATTTTGTTGTTTACTGTTGAAAATACCAGTTGGTCTCAAACAACCCAGAAATATGTTGTTGGAAGTGTGGCCCTCAGGCACGGCCTTGTTGTTGAAGAGTAGCTTGACATTTCTTCATGATGTAGTGGAGGGTTACATGGATGCGATGTGTCCCAGGTAAAGCTGCTTGGCTTTGTTGCTAGGGGTGTTTCATTATTCTACATATACAAATGTCTACTATCAACTAAGAATAAATTTCCTTTTTTAAAAGTCATAATGCTTAAAACTGAAGACAGCAGCACATCTTTTAAGGCTTATGAGCCTTTCTTTCCTGTAAACAGTGCTTCTACAGTTGTAGTCTTACTACAGCAGCATACATGGGGGTCTCTAATATTCCAGTGTGCATTAACTATAGAGCCATGGAAAGTATTCTTAGAAGAATCTTATTTTCCAAGAGGGAAATTAGCCTTTCCCAGGAAAGAAAATTTGGCTTTCTTTTTTGCTATGAAAAAAATGAAAATGGTAACCACTTTGTTTGAAGTCTCCTTGCCTTAAGCAAAAAGACAAGTTGACAAGTTCCTTTGAGGCAGACAGGCAGAGAATAGATTGGGGTCTCTCTATGAGCTGCTGGCAAGCTGGGGAAAATTGTTTCAATTCTTCCCAAATGTATTGTTTTCTGAAATTCTTTTTCCTGGACTCTTCACCCTGCCCCCTCTTGCAAAGAAAAAAAAAGGAAAAAACCTCCACCACCTACCATCCTTCTAGTTGCTCTTTTAAGCCTTAGTAGGAGTGATTTTTTTTCCAGAAGCTTCTGTTGGTAATATATTCTTTTCCCCTCAGTTTTTCTTAACATTTAGTAGGTTTTGTTTTGCCCTCTTCTATGAGCAGCAGAATAAATTTTATTGCTGTTACTTGGTGATCCTGTGCCTTGTTGTTTTATTATATGTTACTGTTGCATTCCGGTTCTCGGTTTTTTTCCTTTTTAATCCTTTTCCTCTTCTTTTCTCAAACAGCTTTCCTGTTTGTACTCTTTCCATACCCCACAGCATCCTAAATTCTCCAGTGTAATTCTTGAGCTTACCATCCTGAATTGGAGAAGAGCTGCTTCTGTTTGCTTTCACTACGCTAGCGCTTGTACCTGTTTTATGCTGCCAGTTGTCTATTCATGTATGAAGCGCTTAATGTATTCTTAGATACTCGTCCCCTGAAAATTAGAGCTTTCTTTTGCTGAAGCAAGAGACTGCTTTTCTGGAGATGTCGTTTCCTTGTTCCCTTTTATCAATTATGTAAACATAGAATATATCCTAGAGTGTATATATAGGTTATATTCACCTTGCAGAACAATGGTAATATATCTGTTTGAATGGTGACTCCTTTTTGATTTTTGTCTGACTTGCATGGGATATTTGATTATACTTTTGAGTATTAAGCTATTGACGAAAGTTGGTATCTTCTTATTTCAAGTTTGTATGTTGAACGTTGCATACATAGAAACAGAGAATAAGCATAAATAATGAAATGCAGTGATATTATGGATGTGTACAAAGCAGAAACATTTCAGAAACATAACTATTATCCCATGGTGGACTGTAAAGCTATTGTAGAATTGTATGTGGTATGTGAATCAATTTGTATATCCAGTATCAAAGAATTTATCACTTGAGTTCTAGATAAGAAGTTCTAAAAAAACCTTACAAACACGTACTAAACAAAATTTTTACTTTTTATGGAATATTTGTATTACGGGTGGAAATATATTTTGTAGTTAAATCCGAAATGAACTTTTCTGTCCACTTTTTCCAAAGAAGGAACATGATTCTCCCTTATTCCCTGGAAAAGGAGCACTGCTTCTGTTTCTTGTGTAGACTCTTACAACTACATCTTGATGAAGAGAAAAATACACATACAGAGAAATTATAGAAATCTTGAATGGCTGCAGTGTTCTGGGATCTGTAAATTACTTAGTTAATCAGTCCTGTTCAGATAGTAATTTCTGTCTGTGGTGCATTACTTGGAATTCACTGAATTAATTAGTACCTATTCCCTTTTCCTGTATTCAGTTGGTTACTTGTGAGGGTCTCAAATGTAGTGTCCTTTCTGTGTGCAGAAATCTGAATTATGACAGCAGAATTGTTGGCTGCCTCAGTAAGCTCTAAGCATGGCTCAGTGAAGGATGGCATAGGGGATGTTTGTTTCTGCCCTCTGAAGCTGGGTCTAGCATTATACTCTTTCTAACACCATTTAGTGTAGCCTTAGCTCAATTTTAAACTATGCCATCTGGCTTTGATTCCCAAGGGGGCCATTATTTCTCCTGGAATTGTTAGAGCGTTCTTCAACACTGACCAGTGCTCTAGGGGAGGCTGGGAGGAATGGTGGCTGCAAAGCTGTGCAGAAAACCTCCCCAATAGGCAAAGGTGCACTTAGGTATGGGTGATTTATTTAGTTATAGAAGAAAAGTTGCTTTTGTATGCAAGAGCTATATGGGGAAAACATTGTTTCTTTGTGTGGTATATAAATGTATGGAATACATGGAGCAGAAACTCAGGTGAGGCCATCTCTGTTAGCATACATAATGTTAGAAAATTGTATTTATAATTAGGCATTCAAATTGTCGCTTAAGACTACAGTACATCTTCTGTTGACTTGTCATTTTTCTAACAATCTGGAAGACAAATTTACGAGGACATCCTGTGGAACTGATATTACAGGAGAATATCGTGTATTGCAAAACATATTACCATACTAAATACAGATAAACTCCTCTAGTATTTAAATACCTAAAGACCACATTAAATCAAATACTGCTGTGTTGAAGCTTGGATGTCATTCAGCAAATCCAAGTACAGTTTGAACTGCTCTGATTTTGGTTGAATGCAGTGAGGCAGATTCATTGCTTTTGGTTCAACTTGGGACACTCAATGTGAGGGCATTTTTTATTCTGGAAATAATAACTTTTGGAAGAGTTCACTTCCAGACTTTCACAACATATCCTGGGCATTGAAGCCAGTCTTGCTAAACTCAGGAGAAAGAAGGAGCAGAAGGAAGGTGCAAAGAAACAGGGTCGGATTTTGAATGGAAAGGAAATTTACTGGACTTGCTATTATCTTCTAATTAGACTGTAGAAGGAGCAACTGGCCTTTGGTACCCTTTAAATCTTTCCAATTTAACACAGCACAGATGGTTTTCTACTCCTCTCCATATGCCCTCACTGGTTGATGTGTCCTCCAGAGGGCAGGGAAAATATTGTTGGGGGATAAATGGAGTGAAACTCTGGAGTGGAAAATGGAGCTGAGGCTGGGGAAAGGATGGAAGCAGAAGAATCCAGATGATGAAGGGTGATGGAGTGGGTGGAGGTATGAAACCTGGTGTCATTCAAGGGGGAAAGGAAAGCACAGGTTCTCCACAACCCTAGAAAGAACAGACAAACTTTGCATTAGTTGGAAGTGGAGGCAGAAGCAACCCAAGGCAAAAAGGAAAGTATCTTGGAATACTTTCAGATTTCCTTATGACATTCAGTTTGAGTTAGTCACGGGCATCTGATACCCACCCTAAAGGAAATGCTGAGAACCCAGTGGAGCTCACCAGTATGAATTAAATGAGCACATAGTCCCGAGAAGCTTTTCTAAGAGAAGCCACCAGGCCTTCTTGACACGAAAATGACAACGCATCTTCCATTTTTTTTGCAATTTATGCTAATGCTAAAAAACTTAATTGCCTGAGTATTCAGCCAAGATCAGAACATGCACAAGGAAGAAACTGATCTTATAGCCAAGCCAAAGTACCTGCAGCTGTACATCATGGCTTGTCCACTGTTCTGATGGTAACATTGGGTTTGAGCACTAAGGGTACATCAGTGTCTATGAAGTGGTATCAAAACCCACTGCTGCTTCTTGTTATAGCTGATTTGGTACCAGCAATATTTTTTCGTTTTTTCTCACCTTGTGCGTATAGATGTGCAGTTCAAGTGCATATGGAAACACCAACCTTAAGTAAAGCTAGGAGAGGATATACTCAAAATGTCAATCTTTCCTATTGTTACAAATCACAGTGATGTGGCTGCAAGGTGAGTGAGTTTGATCAGCAAGATGATCTGTCACAGAACTGTTTCTGCTTTTTCTGGTGGGCTGATTCTCTTCTGGGTCAGTTTAGTTGTTGATTTGCTGCGATCTGCTGTGGAAAAGGAGAGAAATTAATGAGAAAAGGGGTGTGTCAGTGGTGATGAGAGAAAAGGAGGTCATAACTGAATGAAAGCCCACTTTGTAAGATTCTCTGTTAGGTTTTTTTTTTCCCACCCTCTTTTCTCTCTGCAGTGCAACTGGGAGCTTTCTTCCTGCTATTTTAATATATTCCAGGATTGGGCAGCTGAGGATGAGTTCCCTGCCGTCCCTTGCCCTTGATGCCTGCTGCATCCCAGCACAACCCAGGCATAGTAGTGAATTGTGCCGACGGTTCTTAGCTGGGTTGCAGATGACAGTGAGCAATCCCATTAACCTGCCAGCCTGGCTGCAGATAATCCTGGAGAACCAGGGCACCCAGTGCTGCCCACGGCTGCCATCCCTCACCCCGCTGGCTGCAGCTCCTGCCTGCCTGTAGGCACTGATGCTCTGGGCAGAGGAGCAGCACAGCATGGCTCAGGTGCATCTCCACCTCCTCTGAGCTGCCTGCAGAGCTCAGAAACTGGTCCATTTTGATTTTTTTACCTTCGTTTTTACTGTCTGCTGTGTTTTGGCAGACCTGTGAGCAGTGGCAAATATTATGATCATGTCTGCTTGCCTGCAGGAGCAAGCTCTTTCTTGGGCACTGTGCTGCCTTTTAAGAAGTAGGTTTTGTTTGGTTTTGAAAGTTAATGGCATATGCCTCTCAGGTTGTAGAGAGGAGGAATTATTTAAGGCCCTCTGTGAGTTCCAGTTTAACATTCTCTTAAACAGAAAAGTTAGAATCCCTAAAAGCACAATTTGTAACATAAAAGCTATCAAAATAGCAGTGCAATCTGCTAAAGTGTTTAAAAATTTGATTCGCTGCAGTTTAAAATGTAAAATAAATGTACACTAATTGTTTTGAATGGAGATAAAGATGGTGTTTGAAGCCAGTCTTTAAAGGAATTAGTGAGATAGCACTGCACTTAATGGTGGAGCACTATTTTTCTGTAATGGGCTAAGCAATGTTCTCTAATTAGCTTGCAAATTGATATTCAAATACACGTAAACTGGCAATCAAATACAAGCAAAACATCTATGTAAGTAGACTTTGGTGTCTGCGTGTAGCATACCTGTATCAAAATTATGTGTGGGTAAAGGGTAAGCTCTTAGTTGTTTTCAGCATGGAGCTTTTATTAATGGTGGCTCAGTGGTTACATTAAGACACTGTTTTAATTTAAGCACATGAAAAGAGGAGAAAGAAATTCTTTTTCTTCCACGAGTGAGTGGCTTTTAAACATTAGTAACATAATACTAAGTGTGTATGAGTTTTTTTCCTGTTACCATTTCTTTCTGGTTTTGTCAACTAGTTGCACACATAAGATTTGATATCATAGCTGAGTCAGTGGAAGTTACTCTGTTGAGTTTTCCTGGATTTGGATCATACTTACGTTCATTACTAAAATTATTGCTATATGGTGTAGCCGTTTCATTTTCAAGCCTTGTGCCAGAAACTGGATGCATAAAACATTAGTGGTGTTTATGTTGTAAGGTGATATGTAGTACAGGCTCTTATATTTGAATTGAATGCCTGGCTGAAGTAGGTTTCTACAGAGGAGAATCATAGCATGATTTGGGTTGGAAGGAACTTAAAGACCATCTAGTTCCAACCCCCCTGCCATGGCCAGGGACACCTTCCACTAGACCAGGTAGCTCAGAACCCCATCCAGCCTGGCCTTGAACACTCCCAGGAATGGGGCATCCACAACTCCTCTGGGCAACCCATTCCAGTGCCTCACCACCCTCACAGTAAACAATTTCTTCCTAGCCATACAAGAAAGCTGGTGCATAAGAACTGTTGTTGGGAAATGTAAACAAAGATGAGACATTTAAAACTTGGTTTTCAGGGTCTTTTTAATGCCTTTATTTTCTAATCTGTAAAACATCTCTCACTCATGGACACACTGATACCTTGCTAACTACCCTTTGTAAGTTTATTGTTTACTGACAGAAGTATGAAATGTATCAGTGGGTCAAGTATGTGGTTTTATCAACCACCAATACTCCTTTCATCAGCTGTTACGGTGTTTATTCAGCATCATCTTTTATGCTAAAAGTTCTTTGGAATGTACTTCCCTAAATCAAATTCTTATCACTATGCATTCATTAAATCCAATTAATGTTTGCATAGATTTAGCTTTCAGTGCTGATTATCGTCTGAATTATTCAAGGGGGAAAAAAACAAAACCAAAACCAAGAAAACCTTGCAGTAAGTGTTTTCTGTAAAGCAGCAAGTGTGCATTTTACACTGTAGAAATAATAGGTCAGTGAAAGTCTTTGACTTTCCAATTCAGTATGTGCTTTTCTGGTCAAATAACCCAAATTTTCCCTTTACAGTGCTTTAGTGCATGTATGTGCTTTTATAAAAAATTGATCAACTTGTTTCTCAGGGGATGGTTAATGGGGGAGTGTAGGTCCCTTGGAGGTCACAGGTTCATACCAGTCTGTCATCTGCGTCCAGTAGCCAGTAACTTATAACTGCTTGGTAGGTTATGCAAAAGGAGCTTTGGTTGATTTGGTTTCTTCTGAAGGAGTCTCTGTTGAAATGATACTTATTACATAAGAGCAGAAATACTGCTGAAATTAGTGGAAACTAGGGCAGCACATGCGGGCAGGGAGTGTTCATGTGTATGAAGGTAGCTGGAGAAGGTCAATATCACAGTGCTTTCCTGACTGTGTGGAAGAGAGAAGCACTGAAACAGAGTGGAATTTTAACCTCTTGGAGTGCATTTATGCAGAGCTATGTAAGGGCAGTAGTTTTAACAGCTTGGAGCAAATAGCACATCTAGCGTTTTAGGTATTGGAAGTGTTTTTGCCTACCTGTAATTGATTCAGTGTATTTCTCAGAACTGGAATGAAGTCTGTATCACATTGAAACTTCAAATACAAATTAACAGCAAAAGAAATCTCTCTTATCCTTACCCTGTATGTCACTATCTGCACTTCTGACCATGTCAAGTCTCATTTAATTAAAATCGTGTCGTTATGCCTGTGTGCAATTTAATTATTTAAGAATGATATGTGTCATTATTTATAAAAATGGATCTTTTTTCCTCAGAGAAAGTGATTATGTCAGTTGTTAGAGCTGCAAATGTTCTGGAAGTTATTTCCTCCTTCCAATTTTTGGAACAAAGTCTCTGTAATTTACAGATGCATACCAAAAAGCCATCGTAGTGTGGCTAAAATGGATGATTTTTGTTAATCTTCACTGAGTTTGCTGTTTAAAGGAAGCAAAGCCTACAAAAGCACAGGTGCATCTGGCTTTAGGATGCAATTTTGCAAGAGATATCCCAGCAGAACATGGCTGTTCCTGGTGGTCAGGTTGTGGTGCAGTGATCAAGCCTGAGTTAAAGTGGCCACTGTCTCAGGGCCTGCAGGTTTTATATTGCAGCCGATTTAAAACAAAAAGAAAAGTTATTGAGTCCTAACAGTATTGAGTTGTGTGTTCCTCACAAAACCCAACAATAGCATACAAAGATTCTGAATATTTTAAGCCCCGTCTATCAGGCAAGACATAGATAAAAAATTGAAGAAGCTTGCTCCAAAAGTTTCTTCCAGTAAGTGATTATCAGCTTTCAAATGGTACCTAAGGATTTTGTAGGGTAACCAAATAAGGTCCTGGGAAAAGCTGCTTTTGAAGACTGCTCTCTGTTCAAAGATGATAGTGTAACTTCTGTTGCAAACAATTAAAAAATTGTGAATGTGAGCCTAGCAGATGAGCAGAGTCTAGTAAGGGCTTTATACGTATTTTTTAGTAGCAATAACTTCTTGTAAAGCATCTACACCTTTGTGTAAGGGGTAGAGATAGATAGTTCGGTAAGCTGTTAGACCAGTGTTTTAATAATGTCTGTCAACCGCATATATTTATGATGCAAAGAATTTTCCAGATTATGAGTAGTGTCAAAATGTGGGGTTTTTTCTTATAGGTCTTCATTTTTATTTGGTTCTAGAGCTCTAAAGTCCCTGTATTATTGTTTTAGTAAGAATCTTGCTGTCTTAAATTTTAAAATTTCTACAAGCTATACACAGATCTGCATGCACAGGATAAATTAAATTCTGAGTGTACCATGCCATGAACTGAGAGACGAAGGTCACCTTTGTGCCATAAATACAGACTATGTCAATAGCATTGCTCATTTTGTATCCCATACTTTATGTTAAATTTGCTAATTTGGCCAACAATAAAAAGTAAATTTTTGGGGTTTTATATCTTACTGTATAATAATTGTTTTATTAACAAAAGATAATATTAGACAAGTTTTTAGAAGGAGCTGGAGATGCCAAGGAGACGGTGAGGTCTGTAATACTTGGTATGGGACAGAGAAGTGGTTTTAGTTTAGGTACCCAGTTAATTCTGATTATGTGATTGGGGGATTAATACTCATTTATGCACAGTCTATTTGCTGCCTTTCTGAACGCATGTGGATGAGCATGGTATTTCTCATCTTTTTAACTGATGCTCCTACTAAACATTCAAAATACATTTTTCTTGCTATAATGAATATTAAAATTAATCTTGTAAAAAGTTTTTGCTGCAGGCTGCAGAATTTTTAGTGGTTCTGTGACTTGAACCATCAGGTGTTCAGAGCCCTCTGAGGTAGATCTTGCAGGTTCCAGGTGCTATCTGTGGCTCTTAAAAAAATTTTTAAATCTCTGTGATTAAAAGACTTAAAGGGTTCTGTCATGGGGGATATCAAAAATGGCTGGGAAGATGAGAAGGCCAATTTAGAAGACTGATTGTCCCATGTTCTCTCATTTCAAGAGTAGCAGTTTCCTTTATTTAGGGGATATAAGAATTGCATAGCAACATCAGCAGCTACCAAATAGAGAAGCATATCTTGCTAGCGAGAGACAAACATAAAACAGATGCACATTAAAGTTGGGTTTGCTGATAACAGTCCTACTTGTGCCTCACTCTCCCAGACCCAAATGCGTTGGGAGATTTGGTGCAGAGGCATTTGCATTGCAGTGGATGAGGTGGCTAAATTAAAGCTTGGTCTCTGTTTTTGGTTCTGTAAAAGATAGTAGGACCAAAAGGGGTGGACCAGGGGCGGGGGAGAAGAGGTATTTTGATGAGGGACTAAATGGTGCAACTTTCCTGATGCAAGTCACACTGCAGAGAAGAATACAACCCAATGTGCATCTTCACTGGTGATAAAGGAGCTGAGGCAGATTTTAGTTCTGAAGTCTAAGATCTAAATCCTGTATTGGAACAAAGTGATCTAAGGGTAAATTACCATGGGAAAAGACAGTCCCACATCTCTTCCTAGCCCTTCCCAGAGGTCCAAATGCATCTTTTGTCTACATACTGTGGTTGTGCAGCCTCAGTATGAACCAATGCATTGGTCTGATCAAATGGCAGGCTTACACTGGAGTGAAAGAGAAATGATATTCCTCTGGATCATCTGGATGAATCACCTTGTCCCATAGCTGCACTACAGTAAGCTGGGAGAAGATGGATATGGGACTGTGGGCTGCAAGACCATATCTTTGAGCAGGATCTTGTGCCTAAATCATTTTGTCATACTAAAAGTGCATTCTAGCTGTGTTTGTAAATATTGCTCATTTTCTACTGAGATCTTCACCTCTCACTGGCCAACCATACTGCTTTGCTGTCCTTTTAGATCTGCAGAACCAGGGTGGTTGATTGGAGCATCTAGTATGCAAATCAGATGACCTTTTCACTGTGATTACTTTTTTTTTTTAATGAATGTATAAATCATGGATATTTTCACCATTAGCTCAAGCCCTTCTGTGAAATATGAGAACGATGTGCAGCATTTTAATCTTCAGTCTGTCCAGTCTCTCTTCCTCCACACCAACAATCCAGCAGTAAACCCCTAAGCAAGTGGCAGCCTCTTCAGACGAGAAGAGTCGCAGGCTGATTGCAAAGCCAAAATGAAGCAAGGCAAGCCGACTACCATAGTTGTAAGCTACTTTTTCATCACTCCCTGTTGAACTCTTTAGTCACCTGGGGTAATGTAAAACATGACAGTCTGCCAGGGCTGCTTCAGGGGCTTCAGTGGCTTTCTCGGTTCCTCAGACTCTTCCATGTGTAGAGATTTGAGGGATAGCTCTGCTGGCGTCTCCTGCTGTAACAGAGGATGCTGCTGCCTCGGTGTATGCATGCTGGCTCCCTGCTGGAGGCTGCCATCCTGCAGCAAGGCTGATGACGCAGGCTGCCTGTCTGCGCTTTGCCTCTGAGGGTCAAAGCCTCCTGTGAATTATCAATAAAGATGTGCTGACACCAGGGCAGCAGCAGAAGAACTAGAACAGCACAAGGATGCGCGTGGCCTTCTGTCAGGTCTTGCTCGTCACTGTCCTTAGGAAAGTCAGGATAAGGTATTTGGGGTTGGAAGTATTTTGTGGTGGAAAGGCAAAAGAGCCCCGGGGCTCTTGGTCACAGGGATCTTTCAAGTGGTCTTCAGAAAATGGTCTACAGTGCTTTCTGCAGTAAATTCCTGTGGTAGCCAGGCTTACTGCTTTTCAGCTAAGACTCAAGTCTTGTTCCAGGTGTATGTACTGTGGCAGTAGGGATTGAAAATAGAGACACATTCTCGTGACTTGTAGTAATCAGTTTGATTAAGTTGGGTTGAAAACAACAGGAATGTTTCCTTTTAAGCTGAACACTATGATTTGTTTTGGACAACATTTTTAAAGCTTCCCATTAAGGGAGGGAAAAAGAAAAGGCAGCCTTGTAAACTATGTACTACAAAGTTCTTTAAATAGCACAGTCTATCTCTCCTCTTAAATTAGTGGTCAGCTTAAAAGTAATTCATCAAAACCAGTGGATTTACATAAGTATGTGGTATAAGAAAGAGGACAGCTAGGTCTGGAGTTTCTGAGAATACTTGAAATTCAAGGCAAATCTGGCTAGTCTAAAATCAAGAGGTTTGGGGTTTTGATTGTTTTGTGTTTTGGAATATCTCATCTGAAAAAGGGAAACTCTGTAGAATCTGCTATCGATCTTGCATTCTGGAAAAGATTTGCAAGTTATTTTTATGTATCATCTGTGAATGTTACAGGGAATGACAGGAATGCTGGTTTCCTCTTCAGGGACAAATAGGAATAAAGGTGTATCTTACGATTGTTGTATTTGATGAAAAAGAGATTGTATCAGATGGCACAGGTGTGTTTTTTCAAAAAAAGATTTTTTGATACTTAATTTTATTTTAATCTGACCCAGTGGTCAGGACTTCTGTTGCTTTTTCTTATGACTTACATGTTTTTCCTTAAAGTTGGATGTTTGTTAGTACCTTTTCTTTTTAATTAGAATACTGGTGTGCAGTTGCATAATCTAAACATCCAGAGTTGCATTAGTGTTTCCTGCTGGTTTACATTATTTTTTTATTTGCCCTTGACTTGTAATGAGCCTATGAGCTACAAGCTATCTGTGTGCCCATGGGCAGATCCTGACTCTAAAAGTAAAAACTGACAGCTATGGCCAGAGGGGGCTTTTCAGTGCAATACAATGTGGCTTTGCCAATAATTTTAATTTTTCTAAGCAGAAAAATTTAAGGGGGAGGGGGGGCTTTCATTGTTGAGTCAAAAATTTAATGAAGACATTTCTTTTTTATTATTTTTCTTGTATATCTGAAATATTTTGTGCTCTTGTGAGAACATTGTGAAAATAAATCTGCTGTATTTAGACAGATGCAGTACAGAATGATTTCCTCGTCTGAATTCAATGACTGCCTGCCTGGCATGGGTGAATACTTGTCATGGTGCAAAACTTTAGAAATAGATTGTAATACCGAAAAAATAGAGCAATTTTAAGAAGTATTAGGGACTTTGTGATGTTCAGCATTTCTGGAATGCTATGCAAGATACTGAATGAATATAAAATATTGCATTTTAAAAGAAGCGCTTTTAATACGTTGCAACAGTGCACCTATTAAGCAGAGATCAGTAAACAGCTTGTGATAGTTAATGTGCATGTTGGTCTTACTGCAAGTATTCTGAGTGAGGAAGGAGGAGAACACAAGAAGAAAGAAAATTACTTGAGTTCACCATGGGTTTTTCTTTTATTCCAAGTCACGAGGTGGGAAATCTATGACACTATAAAACATGAAAATCTGTATTTTCCTGCATACTTACAATTAAGATTGGTAATTAAGTGTTATTTCTGTAACTTTTTGTAGTTCTGTCAAACTGCAGTAAATATGAAAACAAGGGACATCTGTTTTTCTCAAATGATAAATGATGTACCTCTGTAGTAATTAAATTATATAGGCTCAGCTCTCATTAGGTGAATTGTTCTGGTTTTTTCTCCTTTAAATTCTTGAAACAGCAGAAAACAGTAGTTTCATCATTTACTGTCAGTACAGAACCTGTGTTCAAAGCTTGAAGCGAATTTTGCCTTCTAGAAACAGGTAGTTAATACTGAAGATGAATTGTGCAATGCAGTGCTGGAAAGCAGAAAGTCTTGTGAGCTGCTTCTAGTGTAGGAACTGCCCGAGAACTACAGGGGACATCACACCTTTTTTAAGGAATCCTTTCACTTTCTAGTCACTGATGCTGTAGAGAGCAAGAGCCCACATCCTGTTGTGTGTCACTAGAAATGCCAAAGGGTTATAGGTGATTTGGAGGTGGAGTATTTGCTGTAGGAGAGTTTGGCTGGAAGATTTCACTGGCCAAAAAGGTCTGTCCTTTGCTCAGCCACCCTGCTCCCTTGGAGCATTAACTGAGTGCTTTCTCCATCTCTCTGTCCTTATAGATAAAATTTCTCATCCCTAAATTTCAAAAGCTGTAGTTTTGAGTATTTGGAAACACTTTCAAAGCGATACAACATTGACTCAGACAGTAAGCACAGCCTTGGAGAAAGAGGATTTTTAGAGCGGGTTGCCAAGAATGGTTTCAAAAATGCAGAGCAGTGCTCATAGTTCAGAGCAATTAAGCCTGAAAAGTTCCCAGTAAAAATGTTGAGATGGGAATGGGCTTTTCAACAATGCAATAATTCTGCTATGTACTAAAGCCTTTGATTTTTAAAAAAATAAAATACCCCCATGTCTTATGTCATATGTTATGCAGCCTTTGTAGTTTGTTTCATGCTGTTGGAAAGCTCAGTAAGCAATACCAGTTATTGACACCTAGTCCAGTTTTTCATCTCCCGTGGTGAGCCTTTGCTTCTGAAACGGTATCATCATTGCATACTGGAGGAGAGTAGCATGTGGATTAAAAGTATCTAGCCAGAGTGTAAGGCTATTTGAAGGTCACTGGATTGTCTTTACGGAAACATTTTCCCCTTAAATCTTGTAAGTTGTCACTGTTCGTCATACTGCTTGGCTGTGCATCATTGGTGAAGGTAGCTTGCGTGCTGTGAGTCTGCGGGGCTGATCTAGAAACCTTTGTATTGTGCATGTGGGAAGGAAAGCTTTGGGATAGACAGCTCTGAATGGAGCCACATGTACTAGTGAGGCCTTGCTTCCCCACCCATGGGCATGGTGGGATTTGTGTGCCGCAGGAGAGAGGACAGTGGGTTTGCTGAGGCACAGTGTGCCAGCAGTTCTACCAAGCAAGGCTAATCTCTTTCCAAGGAGATCAGATCTGTGCTGCACCCTTGCACTGGGAATGAAGGCACAATAGCAGTCTTCAAAGGTTTGGGAGACTTGAGATGTATTCTTTAAAAGTGCATTTTAAAAAAGAATAAAAAGCAAGTATCGAAGCTGATCTCTGTATTTAAGAAGGGTCTAGCTATAGGATAAGTTTCCAGAGACTATCTGAAGTAGAACAGCCTTTAAAGAAAAATAAGTCTTTTCAAAGAGCAGCTCTCTGTTTCACCCAGCAGAGACAACGTAAAAAATCCTCACAATAAAGTCTTTTTACATATTTGCCTGAAATAGTCTTTTCTAGAGATAAAGAAGTAAGAAAAATGGGGAAATCCTGCTCAGCAGAGGCTTGGAGTTGAAATACTCATTGAAGACAGATTTCAGTAACTGTTAATCTTTTGCTGTCAGTATTTCATCATGGAGAAAGCTGAAAATGGTCATTTAACATTTTATTCTCTTTTTCCTCTTCTTTTCTTCCCCTCTATTTTTTTTAGCCTCTATTAATCTAGTGTTAAGTTCTGGAGAACAAAGGGTTTTTTTGTTACCAGGTACTGTCTGTTCTTTGATGCCGTTCTTACATTTGTGTCTTTATTTTGTGTGACTTAAAAAAAGAATCTAATGAGTGAATTCAGAGAGAGACGAGACTGTGCACATGCATCAAACTTCTCTTTGAATGCCACAGATACCGAGACTATTTCAAGCAAATGACTTAAGAGGTGTGGCAGTGAGCTGATGGCTCTTATCTGTGGCTGTCACCTCAATGTCTGATCCAATGGGACCTGGACATGCAGAATGTGTGCTGCATTCCCAGATGCTGTCCTGCCGCAGCTTCAGGGAGGTCAGAGGCTGGAGGCACCTCTGGTCATCTCCAGGCAGCTCCCAGGATGGTAACAGCAGAAAGTGTCTGCGGTTTATTTTGGTCCAGTGACTTTGTCTCTGGCCACAAAGCAGAGATAGGAAAACCAAAGAATTGCATGCCTCCAGGAACCTGTAGTGGGTGTGATTTAAGAAGTTATCTGCAGGTGACAAGGTGTTCATAAACGTCAGCATATGGATTCTGGCTGTACTTTCAGCTAGGTCTATAATTAGTTGGTAGTCATTATTGTTTCATGCATTAAGTGAAGTTAAAATGTAAAAGTGAAATTTTCAGTCAAAAGTGAAGCAAAAATTAAGACATCAGGGGAAACAAGCAGTGCAGATTTAAATGCTGAATACTTTTAATAGCAGTGTGTAGCTGAGCATGTTCCTGTGGGCATCCTTTACAGCTTAAAGAAGATTTGGGGTCAAATCCTGCCATGCTAGATGAAGTTATTTGTTTCTCCACTGCCAGAGTCTGTAAGATACAACAGTCAAACATGCAAAGGTGACACAACAAATACTGTTAACAGAAATTCAAAAACCTTAAATTTAAAAAATCATAACAATGTGAGTAAAAGTCTGGTGCTTCCCATTTGTTTGTCCATCTGTCTATGTAAAATAATATAGATGTATTTAAATAATGACATAATTTAAAATTACCGAACAGTAATACAAGAATCTTTGCTCCTTAGGGGATTGGACTTGACATGTAACCCAGCTGTCAGTATCCTTTGACTAGTAAATTAACCCAGCTCTTTAATGTGCCTAAAGAAAATGTTTAAGGGTAGGAGAGTATTACACCGAGGGTTGGCACCCTGAAGTTGTTACTTTTTATGTACTAGAACTAGAAATTGTGACAGTTCTGGCAGTGGGATTGAATTTGGACAGCAGAAATTTTTTGTGGGTGTGGGTTTTTGTTTTTTTTTAATCCGGATCCAGGTTGCTGCTCAAATATGTTGCCTGAGACAGTGGGAGTGGATGGACCTTAGAAATTGTTTCTTATACCAGCTGAATACTGCTAATTCCGTAGAGCCTGGCTTAATGTTCCACTCCCTAAAAGAAGGCTACGCTCTCCATTTCTCATTGTTAGACCTGTGATCCACTGGCAAGTATGGTTCAGAGGTCTCGTATAGAATTAATACATGAGGCAATTAATGTTCCACTGCATTAAAGCAAAGTTGGGCTTCTGTCAACTTTTACACTCCCTGAGAGCAAAGAGGCTCAAGCTGGCACACTTACTTGCCATCTCAAGTCTAAATAGGGATGTGGTCAAGAAGGAAAGTCAAGAGGAAGATGTCAGGGATTTAAAGTTCTTTCATATTTTTCCAGACAAAATTTTGTATGGAAGGACCTTTGTGGTGATGCTTTTTTTGTTTGCAAAGCTCGCTGACAATGACAAGCCCTGGGTAGTGCAGGCTGTCATTATCGCCATCCGTGGTCTAACCATTGCACAGTATGCATATTTTGTCATGTCTGTAATCTTCTGACAGGACAGGGCTGTTGAAATGCCACGTAAAGTTCATTCCATCCTTTTTACTAGTTAGCTGAATTTTCTTCAGAAAGATGGTTTTGCTTCATGGCAAACCTTGGAAGACATTCTCTAATGCCTTCTGTATGTAAGAACTAATGACAGTGTTACAAAAATAGCCCCAAACTTCTTTGAGTCATCTTGCTCATTTGTTTTCAGAGTAGTTACACGTAGGCTGAATTGACTTTTTTGACTCAAGTTTGGTTCATACAACAAGAGGCTCTGGAGTTACTTAAAGGGCTCTCAAATCTGTCTTCCCTATACTCCCACTCCATCCATACCTCACTGAAAGCAGGACCCAGCCTTACCCCTCTGCGCATTTTCATCCTGCTTTCCTAAATGCAGACCCCAGCATTGTTTTTTCCACAGTTCCTGCTACTGTCCTCTTTCTGTATCCCCAACCTGCTGGACCAGAAAGGCCTCATCTTTCAAGTGTGTACCTCAGATGCACCTTTGCTTCAGCTTTGTCAAACAGGTTGGAACAGGTTACCATTGTCACTTAGCAGCTGACAACCTCCTTGTGCATATGTTCAAGTGGTGGCACATCCAGAAGGTGTCAAGCTGAATGCCACCATCCATTGCTAGTTTATGCAAAAAAAAACTTTTAAGTGTAAAGTACGTATTTGAATGCTATTGCTTTTGACTAGATTACTCAGCAGACAGACCTTTCAATTCTTGCACACCCTTCCCATCTCTTATACAGAGCCCTGTGAAGTGTGTGATGTTGGGAGTTGTGATATCAGAGTTTTGTGTGCTGAGAACTGATCATCTCATAAGGTAGTGGAGCTGGGATTGGTTTCTTTCTCAAGAGTTATATGTAAATGCTCTGTTGAATAGTGAAATTATTCTTAACAAGACATGGTGTGCATTCTTAAGAGTGTAATGAAAGACCAGAAGTTCAGGGATTACAGGCATAAATGGTTCTGCGGGAATAATGAGAAGTTACGCCACAGTTTTCTCCTGCTCTCTTGGGATGTGGTGGAAGACCAAAGTTAACTCATTTTGTCATAAGCCCTGTGATTTATCAAATTACTTAAATGTTTGTGGTTTACTTGTAGGATGCCATTCCACAAGATGGCAGTACTCAAAGGGCTGTGTTCATTCTTAAAGTGAGATTACAGGGTGGGGAGAGGTGGCCTCAGTTTAAAAACAGGGAAATTCTGTCCCCACTTTTAACTTTGTGACAATGATAAGGCTAACTAGACTTTGAAGTCAGCCTACATTTTAAGCTGGTGATTTCCTGGGCAAGGACACTCTGACTGGTTGATTATATGACAAAGATATCCAAATTGACCAAGATATTACAGGTTTTGAAAAGTCTTTAGATAAACACTGTACCTTCTTACAGTGCAAAACAAAGCACAGAAGTCCAGCCACCTTCCTGCTCAGTGCAAACTTGATCTTTTAGAAAATCTGGGTTTGGCTTTGCTTTTTTTGTCGAAATCTCTCCTAATGGGCTAAAAGAGTTGGGCAGCAATTGTGTGGTGAAGGCCTGAGCACCAGCCCGCTGGGGTGCACTGGCACTGGCAGAGCCCAAGGCATTTCGGCTGCTGCTATTGCAGCAGCTGGACCTGTTTAGCTGAGTTCTCTGCCTCTGTTTTTCCTTAAAAAAAGAAAGAATAAAATGTCCACTCACTTAGACTGCAATTTGGAAAAAAAGTTAATGAGCTCATATGTTAGGAATGAATAAATATCCAGAAGTAGTTTATACTTACAGATGTTTTGAGTGTCGGTAGCTTGCAGGGCTCCGTGCCAGGAAAGGACCTCTTGGTCAAACGCCAAGACTAAAGTGTTAGAAAATGAGTTGGTTTATCTCTTCACCATTTGTCATGCTCATTGAACATGTAGGGTTGGTTTTTTTTTTTTGTTAACTGTCTTGCAAGACCACTCTCCTCTCATATTTTTCTCTTCCCAACCACCTCTGGCCCCTTCCCATCGGTTGTGGGTTATTGTTTTGTTTGTGGACAGAAACGGTGCTAGAGAATTTTGAAATAGCTTCAATTAAAAAAAATCTGAATAATTGCATTTAATTAATGGCAGAATAATATGTGTACTTTAAACAAGGAGTTCTTTCAAAATAAATCTTGTCAGTAGCTACAAAAATGATACTGAAGGAAAACCACCATAGCTACAGAAGATATTACGTTTGTCTTTGTCTCCTTTCTAGTTTGCAAGCTGCCTAAGCAAAATGTACGGAAAAAGTTTATGTTTAACCCTTTCAGCAAAGTATTGCCTCAGAATGAGGCACCTGTAAACACTAATAGTTTGCCTTGGTGCAGGTGGGCTAAAGAAGGAAGTTGTAGGTTGTGTGCAGTTTTGGAAACATGCATTGATCAATGTACATATATAATTGTCGATGGCATGTTTTCATTGCATAAGAACTAGAAATTTGCAAACAAGCACAATTTCTAATACAACAAAAGATAATTTTCTTAAAACTAATTTCTAATTGATGACAAAAAAAAGATTCTTGGTGAGTTTCTTTCACAAATTGTTTCTCACAGCTATATTAACTTTAGAAAAGATAGAAGGTGTAATTTCTTTTATGGCTTGTGTTTACAAAACCATTGTTTTCAAGAACTGTTGGGTTTTGTGTGTGGTTTTTTTTTTTAATTGAACTTTATTTAGATTCTATGGTGGTCATTTTGACACCAAATCATGATTTCCACATCTACATCAACTGTTTGGACATAGGTTAAAGCTTTTTGCTTTCCATGAAGATTTGAGATGTTGATTGTTTTAAGGCAGTGGCTTAGTATCCAGAAAGGAGGTGGCCAAAGTGCTATGCTGGGTGACACTGCAGTAACTTTTTTTTTTTTTTTTTTCCCAAAGAGCAAACTTGAAATGCATAATCTTAGCTCAGGAAAGCAAGGATCTATTTAACTGAAGACCCTTCCTCCACACTTTCTTCCCTTTTCCGTTGCGAATCAGGTAATCTCATTTCTGATGCTGCTCAGAGTTTCATAACATAAATCTGAGTAGACTAAATGTTCAGCTGCATCTAATGACTTCTGTGTACTTTTGAACTGACTGCATAAATTATATAGTAGAAGATTCATGCACAAAATATACAAATACTGAGTAGCAGTAAATGGGGTTTGTGGATGAAATTCACTCCATGCAGATGGCCCATTTAAGATGCTTCTACTTGACAACCTCTGACAGAGGTGCGTTTATGGGAGGAGGGAGGGTAGTAAAGGATGAAATGTAATTTTGGTACTGTCTAAAAGGACAGTAAGTAAACATCTTACCTGACAGCCTGACCAGGATTTGTGGATCAGATAACTTGGATTCATAACTTTCTCCTAGTTTTGCATTTGTATTGGAGGCTGCAAATAAACATTACTCAGTAGAAGGAAAAGTAAAATAATGCGAGTTTTGTTTTAGAACTTGGTTGTTAAAGTGGGCAGCAATCATATTAAGGAGTGATCACAAGGTACTGAGTGCCATCCCTCAAACAGGGTAAAATCTAATTGTTATCTGGCGTGTGGAGCCGAGGGATGCTATATTGAATAAAGATTTAAAATTAGACTTCAAGAAAGGAAATGTAAATTCTGTGAACTGTACCTTACAGAGAAAAATTAGAGGGGATGGTCTGAGCAGGCTGTTGGTGGGGCTGTGGGGGGAACTCTGGGACAACACCGTATGGTAAAACTGGCAGGCAAAAATGATTACATTACCTTGTTTAAATAAAATTGACCTTAGAAATAATTTCTTTTTCTCGAGGAAAAAGCATCATGTAAATCTGACATTATTTGGGACCCTCATTTATATTTACAGCTATTAAGAGATAATGATCACATTTAGAAGAAAGTAATGTTGTTTTTTCCTTCTAAATATAATTATTGTAAGCAGCAAACATCAAAGGTCAGTGTTAGCAGAGCACTCTTCAGGATATTCGAACAAGCCATTATCAGTTAGGAGGCTATATACTGAGTTGAAAGCTGTGGTATGTGTAGGATTGAGACAGAGAACTAACAAAAAGTCAACAGAGGGTGCTCTATCCTGATGTCACCCTAAAGTCAATGTCTGCGTATATGTATTCTGTAAAGCATGTCTGTAAAAATGGCTTTGTACTTCCCAGTATATTGTTCAGCAGTGAGATGTGCATCAGATATGCTTACTGTGCAAGTTTAATTATGTTCCCTCTAATTGCTAGTCTTGCATTTTCAGTCTGGAACCTAAGGTTAAAGTGCATTTTCCTTTATCATCTTCAATATTAAATCTTGTGTGGATTCAGCTAAGCCTTTATTTTTGCAGTTCTAGTCCTGGCAGGTTTGCCCAGTGGAGCTGTTGAGGCTGTACTGTAAGAGATATGCTGTATACTTATAAATAAAAGAAACTGTTTTCTCTTGGTACTTATATCAACCATCCCATCACCCTCCAGAAATAATTTTACTTAACACTCCCACAGGTGTATTGGCTTTTTGCATTTGGCTCACGGTTTATAATCAATGCATGATTTGTTCAGCAAAGTTTTTTTTTCAGATAGTATGCTGTAATGCCATTCTTCACCTTTCCTTTTGTGTACACACAAGTGTCTCCTTCATCCTTATGAAGTATGTATCCAGTGATGCGTTCATTTATTTAGTTGTTTGGGGCTGTTTTGTTGTTTTATTTGTGTTTTTTTCCTGGGTGATTAGGTAACTTTTCTCATTTTTGACGGATTTATTTTTGTATCTCCCTCTCTAGTTTAGTAAAGCTGAGAATCACAGGCCCTTTCAAAGACTAGATGTAAATTTGGTCTCCCAGAGTGTTGATGTTGCTGACCTTGAACCTTAGTAGATACCTCATCCTTGATCTTGTGGAGTTGTGTACAAGCTTTCATGAGTGAAACATCGCCAAAAACCAGATCTTTTTCTTTTCCCATGATAGCTTTTTGAAACCGATGCTAGTTAGAAAGCCGATCTGAGGAAATTCCTACATAGAAGTACATGAACTTCTGGGATTTAAGCCTTTCTGTCATCTGCTCTATCTTACACTTGTTTGGCACATGAATGAATATGCAGGTTCAGCAGCCTTCCTGTTTTGCACTCTGTTCAGTGCTGTCACTGGAAAGTGATTCATAAAAAGGTTTTATGGATACTTTTCAGACGTTAACTCTTATTCACCTCCTAGAAAAAACAAAAAATGGTGATGTTCTTATTTCTCTCACCCATTTGTCTGTGGTAAGGTGTTGTTCCCCAGAGCATGTCAGAGTATTGCCTCCAGATTCTTTTGGGCGGAGTAGGTGGGGTGTTTGTTGTTGTTTCATGTATTCATTGTGGGTTTTTTATTCAAGGGTTTTGGTTTTTCATGTTTAAGAAAGATTTTCCAAGGGTGTTCTTATTTTGCTAGTCCTGTTTGTGGATTTTATTAAAAAAAAAAAAAAATTAAATAATCTCCTGTGTGGCCAGTGATAAGACTTTCTAAATCCATGTTTTATAATTCTTGCCATACCAGCAAAACCCATGTGAAAAAACACCAACATTGCAGAGAAGAAAACACAAGAAAACACATCTGCAGGTGAGCAGTCCAGACTGGCTGCTGTCACACAGGTTGCAAAGAGCTAAGAGCTGTTCCCACATGAAAGGCTGTTTTTTTCCAGAGATGATGCAAGGTGTTGGAAGTTACAAGAGTCAGGGGAAGTGTTACTCTTTCAAACATAGCTGCATGGTAAGTGATTCTTATTAAAGACTCCTGCTGATATTCTACTTCCATTGTTCCTTTCTTAACAGGCTGGTGCGCTCGTGGCACCCTCATGGGTCATGCAGCCTTACTGAATTCCTCATCCTCCTCCGTATTATGTGTCCTTCAAATACTTTGCAGAGAATATCATGCCTCCCTCAGTTGTTGCTTCACTAAGATATGTGAAGCACTATGTTCAACTCTTTAATCATCCAATATTAATTGCTCTTGCCGGGCTGCTTCTTATGTTTGTTGCTTAACTTCCTTTTGGTTTGTCTTTGTCCTTCTCTTTTTTAGACTTGGACAAACAAAGAATTTGAAATGCTAGTTAGGATAATAGAATATCACTAATTATCCTACCTCCAGTCTTTCTGGATGATGTAGCTATGTGTTCTTTTTTCTACTTTATGTCATTAGAAGAGGAAAGTCATCTTTAGTATTGCATTGACTTAAAAAGAAGCTTATGCATCCTTTGGTTGCAATAAATGTAAGGGAGTTTTTTTGGTGGAGGTGAAATTGATTTTAAGAAATGTAGCAGCTTAGCCATAGTCTGGTTATCAGAGAGGTGGCAGATTTGTAGTCCTTTCGTAGCTCTATTTTCCTGACCTGGTAACTTGTAGTTGCTTTATATGTTTGAAGGGTGTTTTTAAAACAAAGATCAAGGAGCAGCTGACAGAAAGAAGGGGTTATTGCAAATATGTAAATTATGACAACTTATGCTCCAGCGAGAACTGGTAGAATTTTTACAGCAAGTTGTAGAAGAAATATGTATGATTTACTGCCAGACATTTTATGGCAGACAATTAAAATTATTTAGGAAAGCTGGGTATCTGAAACAGAATTGGAAAGCAGATCAGTCTGGGGAATTGTCCCATCTGGCAGATGTCTGCAAGAAATCACTGCAAGCAAGAATGATTTTTTTTCTTTCCCCCAAATTATATATGCTTTTCCAAATTTAACAGCAGCTCTCTAAGAAATATGTGGTTTGAGTTTCATTGCTCCCACTGTGAGTGCCTGTAAGCACCATTGAGGAAAGACAGATTTCCAGACTGAAGCAAATAAAAGGATTATTGCCCTCCAGAATTTTATTTGATAGGTTAAATCTCACAGTCCCAGATTTTTATCTTTTCTGGTTGAGCATAATTACTGAGCAATCATGACTTCCTTGTCTCTACAGCCAGATGCCTTGTATCAGTTCTATATCACAGTTGCAATGAGGATAGCTATTCAATTGCTATGATCTTTGTTTCTTGTTTGTATATTTTGGAATGTCTCCTGTAGATGTATTAAGAAGCTCTCTTACTAGGAGACTGAAGTTTGTTAGATGGAGAGGTACATGTCCAGTGGAAAATATTTTAGGTCTCCTCAAAAAAGGGGCAAAAAAATCCAACAATTGCTTGTTTTTGTGTGTTCCTAGTTCTGTTCGGATAGTCTCATGCCTGTTTTTTTCCTCCTCTCAAAACTGACTTTTGAACTGTGGAGGAGAAAAAAAAAAAAGTAAAAGAAAGTTGTCATTTTGGGTATTCTTTTTGAATTTCTAGCTTCCTTTCTGGAATTAGTGCCCCTTTCCAAATCCTGTGTTTCCTTTCTTGTGACTTGCAGTTGGTATATGAGAACATATAATCACTGACAGGTAGTTTACCCTCTGACCAGCTTCAGTGAGTGAAATAATTCTTTACAGCCCTGTTGGAAGTACAGTTTTAAATATTTCGTTCATTTTAAAAGATTTATTGGTTTGGGAGTTTTTAAATGTAAATCACCAGATCCTACAGTTTATCCAAAATATTTTTTCCCTGTACTTGAAACAGACTTGATTGGATGTTAGATGCTGGATATTTATTTATTACTGAAATAATGCTGTTTAACAACATGTATTCAGGATAGCAAAGGTTTATTTGCAAGCACACCCATTTTATTTGCATGGGAAATATTTTTTTATATGCAATTCATTTGCTATGTTTTGGCTTTCTCCAGCATGATTATTTTCTTTGTTAAGTCATTAATATTGTATTGTATCTACTACCACATGGACAGCGGAACAGTTCCTTATAGTAAAATGATGACTGGTTAGATTTAAAATTATTTCATCCATGAATCTTGGCTTCTTTATAATTGTTTATGTTCATACCTGAAAGAATCAATACTTAGAGAAATAATTTGTATTATCGGAGGTAAGAAAACCCCTGGCAAGTGTGTACCATATGAATCAGAATAGTTTCTCTAAAGTTTGTAGTTTAAGTTCAATATTTTCAGGATGTGAGTTTTTCTTTATTCTCTTCTAACAATCATGAGCTCATCACACTAGCTCTGCACAGAGGTGATATCATACATAGAGAACTGAAGAACCACAAAAATAAAAATCTTCAGAAGTTTGGAGTATTTTCTGTATTATGAAGACTAAATTCCAGTATATCTTACTGGTCTACCCAAGAGTGAGACAATCACTTGCCTAATGAAATAAAGACTCTGATACTCTTTTAAAAAACCCAATCAAATAATACTTTAAACTAGAGAAGAACCTTCCCGGAATATTCCTTTTTTCCCCCTATAAAATAGCAATGCAATTTTGGAAGTAGTTTATTGTGTTCTGTTCTTTTTCCCATGGTGGTGGAAGTCATGCTTAATTTTGGCCAAAATGAAATACTCCCTTTATTTGTCGGCATGTTTTTGCTTCTGAAATGAGCACCAGAGAGAACCATGTATTATGCAGTATATTTCTCCTCCTCAGTCAAAAACACAAAGTTTCTGCCCTCGCTGTCTCTTCAGGACATACCAACGCTGTACTGTGCTTAGTCACATGAGCAATTTTAGCTGGTGTGGTGGAGCTATGGGACACTTTAATTGTGACCCAGGTTTTATACAGTGCTCAGCAGTATTGTAAAAATGTTATTCAGTGGAGTCCTGTACTCATCAAATGCGTACTGTGATGTGAATTCTGCTCTGAAGGCAACAACACATTCCTTTTCTGAAAAGAGGTTTTGCATATCTCCGTTAGTATAAGTATTCAGAAATTAAAGAAAGGAATATAAAAGTGTTTGATTCACCATGTCCCAAAGTGTTGAAATAATGGTTTTTTTAAAATGTGTTTAGTGTTACATTTCAGACTTTTTCGAACTTTAAATTGGAATCATTTAGAAAGCAGAGAAGATTGAATGTTGCAGTGGTCATCATTAATCTCCTTAATAAAAGCCTGAAACGAGCACCTTAAAAGCAGCATTTGGGGTTGATATTGGCAAAAAAAGACCATGTTTATTTAGTTTTTCTTTCAATGTAACCATGATGGTAAACTTCTTTGCACAAAATTTCTTGCAATTTAACTATGATTGAAAGGAGAGGCAATGTTTAAAAGATGGATCTGGTATCCAGCTTTTGGATCTTGGCTCTTTACCTACTATGACTGCGTAAACACCTGCGAGACATCTTACTGTGTATAGGAAAAGTGCATATTTCCTCCTTCTCACACCTGGAAAAATGCATTGGGCACAGTTTTGATCTTCAGAGCATTTTCACTTTCTCTGCTGAAACCGTATGATGTAAAGATATGCTAATACCACCAGAAAACCCCCACTGAAGCCTTTGTAAAACACTTAATTTAATCTATTTGAAATCAATTGTATTTCCTAAAGAGAAGACTTTTAAAGCAAAGACTTAAAAGTGTGGAACACAAAAGTGATATTTCACTGAAAATCCTGTCCTCCCATGATATTGTCGTAGTAGTGATGCACACATTTTGCACTGCAGTAAAATGTTGGCATCCATCATGCTGTGTGAGTTTGGCTTTCATGCAGCTGCATTGGGGCACAAATGCAAAAGAAAAGAATCTGACCGAGCAATTAAAAAGACCCTTTGTAGAGAGGGGACCTAAAACTAGTTCTCTCCAGGCTGAATTTTTGTTGCTGTTATTGTTCCTGTTGGTCGTTCGCTAAGTATAGGAACAAAAGGGCTTTTATATCCGAGTTAAGAATAGAGTTTCTAACAAGGTGGAAACAATAACTGAAAATTAAGAACTTGGTGTTTGGAAGAGCCAGGAAAAGGTCTTCCCATTTGAAGACATTGATTAACAAAACAAAACACACAGTTTTTTTAGCAGTGTTCCATCCATTTTTATCACTGTTTCAGAATCAAATTTCCCATAGATTTGCAGCTTTTGTTTTGGTAGTCTGTTAAATAGTAGACTGCATTGCTATATAAATAAAGAGATTTGAGATTTAAATTGCAGAAATGAATTCTATCTGGCATGTTTGTCTATCATTAAAATTTCTTTGATCACCACTCCTAAATTTTAGGTGTAGATTCTTCGTATACACAATTAAACTTTCAGTGACATGAGAATTCAGGCTTTTATAGTCAGTTTTCATAGTGGAGGAAGGGTAAGAAGCTTTCAGGTCTAGTACAGCATGTGTTGAAGCAATACGAGTTTAGCACAGCAATGCCATCCATTGACACATTGTCAGTCTGCTGGGGTTTTCTTCATAATTCATTTTACTTGCAAAAATAATGTGTAGAAACATTGAAGTGATAGAGTAGAAAATAATGTGGATCAAATGAATAATAAACCAAATTTGGTATTATTAAATTCCTTTGCAAATATTGAAGTAGAAAATTATATGCAACTTTGTTGGTCAAACTTCGTTTTTTTTTTTTCTTTCAGGTGTAGAGTCATGTAATCTATGATGCACCTTAGACTGTGCTTTTTTGTAGAAACACTGTGTGTACTATTTGAAAAACATCTCTTCTAGTCAACTGATCACTGTGAATTTCTGAGAAAACATGGTACACTTTTTCCTGAACCTTATGCTCTTAACAAGCAGAGTGGTCTCATCAGCAAATTTCCATTTCTCTGCTGCAGTTGTGCGCTCATATTGGGGGAGAACAATTCTGGAAACAATTTTTCATATTTCATGTATGTTTTTATTAGCAGTTTCCCTCCCCCTTGTCTTTTTATCTGCCCTGTGTACTTTTCCAGTAAAAATGCATTTTACATGCAAATGATGATAATCAACCTTTGCAAATCCATTTGACTCAGTTTGAAAGGAGCAGAACTGGAATGATTGAGGAAAGAGGAATGGGATCCTTGACAAACACATGATACATGGTTCTTTATAAGTTTGTCTTTTTTCCTATATTTACATCTAAAGAAAAATAATATGTGTGGGGAAAAGGAAAACTACATATCTTGCTTTTGGTAGTGAGGTTTAAAGAGACTGCAGTAGTTTTACTAAGATACTCATGTTTGATTAATCATATCTTTGACTGGGAATTTCTATTGCTTCTGAAAGCAATTCCTCTTACTAACTTCACTCATTACCAGTATTTTTTCAAGTGAAGATTAGTTTTAGTATACTGGGATATGCTTAAATTGTTTTCTTTATATGTTAAATTTCTTTGAAAAGTACATTTAGTAAGCCATTAACATGGAAGACTAGAATAGTACATTAACAAAGTGAATGTTTGACAAGCATGATTCTTTAAACGTACATTGTTTTTTCATTTCATATGGCTGTAAAATTAAAAGTGCTTTTAATGTAATTCAGTTTCAACAAATGGTGCTTTTATCCAATTGAAAAATAATCACTTTTTCTTTCTATTAAGCAAATTAAATATTTTTACCAAGTAACTAGATTATTAACTTAATGTGCCTCAGTTATTTTGACTGACACGAGAGGAAAAAAAGCTGTGTAGGTTTTGCTATATTTAGTCTGTTATAACCAAAAAACCCTATAAGTTTGTGTAGTAAATCATAATTGCATTAATTTCATAGTATAAAGACTACGATCTTTGGATTTTGTCTTATTAGCACAAGTTTATGCAAAAAGAATGATGTCGAGAGACTGGGGAGGTAAGTCAGAACGGCTGAAAGCTAAGTGCCATGCGTGTTTAAGCTGTTCATGACATTTTTAGGGAGGCTGAGTTTGAAGTTAGAGGCAACAATATATATGGAAATGTAGATTGCTGTGTGTAAGGTGACAATACTGAAACAAAGTCTAATCTGTGAATGTTTCCTATACAAACTAGATTTCAGTGTTTTTAGCTTTAGTCTAAGATTTTATTTTGTTGTCACTACTTTGCACCTTAGATGAACTACAGATTAAAATGACTAGGTAGATTTATAATTATTTATATGTTACTTGACATCAGCCATAGTAGTTGAACATTACAGAAGATTCTCATCCTAAAGTTAGTTTGGAAAAAAGAGTTTTTTAAATCTAATGTTACAACAAGCATATAGAGTTGCTTTAATACAGAGATAATTCTCAGTCTTTATTGCATGTAGTAACCCACAAAAGAGTCTGTATTAGTAATTTTCTATAAAATCAAGCAGGAAGACCTAAGACTGTGAGGCAGAAGAGAAACCTCTTCTTTCGTGGATCCATTTGTAGTTGAGTGGATGTAGAGAGACATCTGTGCCGTGCAGGTGGAAGGGCCCATTTGACCACACTTCCAAAGGTACGGTATCTCGTGTGGACATGGAAGAACAAAGTTGTTCAAGACTGGGGGTTGGCAGTCTACTTGGTTCTTCTCAGGCTGTTTTCTTGTTTTTCTGCTTATAGTAACATACTAGTATTTGCATAACCTATGCGTGCTCATTGTTGTCTATATAACTCTTAAAATGCAATGGTGAAAATATGACAGAAGAACTTGCCTTGTCTTTTAGGATGATACATTGGTATCTTTATACATTTTGGTTTGTTATGTTATTATAGTTCGATTCACTGGATCAGCAACAGTTTCTGCTTTCATGGAGTGAGAAGCTCAGTTTCTTTTCTTATGTTTTCATGCATGCTTTTGTTCCACATAGTTGGTTTCTTTGATGGCCTTGGTTTACCTCGTGAAATCTTGGTGGTTCATCTTGGATCAGCAGCAGAACTGCTTTATCATGCTTTTCTTTGGGCAGATGCACATCTCTTTGTTTGCCTGCTTTCCAACTTTCATCCCGCCTTTTGTCTCTGTGGTGTGGAAATTGATCCCTCCTAAAGGGTGCTGTCAAATTCGGTCAGGGATAAAAGGATACCCTCCCAAAGCTGGAGGAGAAAATCAGTGGGTCCCTAAGGATGAGCCTGTTTCAGCATGGCTGCATAGCTTAAATATTGAAGCTGGTGGCTCTGTGTGTGCCATCTTAAGAATTTGTCAGTGTGAATAACCCCCGACCCTCTGACTGTATGCAAAGCAAGGCCTGAATAACAGCTTTGTGCTGCAGGAGCTTAACACAGGGAGCGGGACTAAAAGCCGGGTTTCATTGCTTATTTCGGACATTTAACATTCAAGTCTCGTAAAAGAAAGAAGCTCGTTATGACTCAGTTCCGTTAATTAGACGTAAATTACTGTCTTCAGTGCCTTAACACAAGGGAAGGTAAGGGGGAGTTCTGCAGGACCAGACGATACAGAAATTGTAATTAGATGAGGGGTTGGGCTGGGGAAGGGTGGTTGAGCACAAGCCCCCATTGAGCTTGGGGGGCTCAAGCTGAACAGTGTGTGCAAGGACTAAAGTCAGAATAATCACTTTTTAGCCTCCACCCAGATTTGTTGTATTTCATTCCAAGATGACTGGTGTGGCTGACTCTGAATGATGTGATGAACAGATGTAGTTCATCTAGTAAAGGTTTTATCTTCAGCGGAAAGCTTTAAGCAATCTCCGTTTTAAAAAGGCGATTAGCCTTTAATTCTTAAAAGTTCAAAGGGACATCCAAAGTATTCCCTGACTTCTCATGGTCCTGGGCATAGCTGTGGGCGTCTCATAGTATTATCATCTCTTTATCATGGACAGGCTAAAAACATTATGCTTATTACATATTGGCTAGCATACCCTGTCCTGAAAATTTTGGGTTTGAAGCTGAAATGTAAAAGCATTAAGGAAATAAATGAACTTACATGTGTCTCTGTTGAAGAAGAGGTAATAACTTTTTTTGAAACTAACAATTCTTATGTTAGATTTGGTGGGTTTTTTCCATAGCTTGCAAAATTAACCATTTGTAAAATGTATGACTTAAAAGATGCTTTAATCCACTAAAAAGAATTTCTGAAAAGCATTTTGTAGCAACTTGATTCAAATTCAGAGATGAAAGGATTTCGTAGTGATTCCATGGTGTAAACATGGAAATGTTTATTGTCCACCTTGATAGTAAATATCAATAGCCACAGTCTTTCCTCTCCACTAAGATTTTGTCCAGTGGTAGCATTAAACAGACTGGTAGCATTAAACAAACATCTGACTCATCAGTAGTTGTAGTTTTGTACCCCTCTCTAGAGTTGAATTCAGAAGTAACATATTAGCATAGCATCCACAATGGAGTAGTTGGTTTTGAGAGACTGATGGAAATAGAAGTACTTAAAGCATCATTCCACTTATTCTTGAATGTTAGTATCTAACTAGGAAAAGCTAGCTGTAGGGAATTAATGATGGGGCAGGCTCATTGCTGGAAGATTAACATGGTGAATAATTTTTTGTTCCTGCATAGTTATCTGTCCAACTGTTCAGTGAATACTTTTTAGAGTCAAGTAGTAAATCTTCCTGTAACTTCTATGCTGTTTCTCTAAGAATAGTTTTCTGTTCTTGTGATAATAACATTGGTAAATAACTAGGCTGGTTGTATGCGCTGAAGCTGAGGTTTGTGGTCTTGCCTCCTGATGATTAGCCTTTCTCTGTTCAGCAAAAAGCCATTGAAGTATTAATAAAGGCAAAAAACAGCAGGTTTCTCAGCACCAGTCAGAAGCCAGCACAGGGAGGAGGAGGGAGCAGGCAAGGGGAGGACACAGATGGACTTGTAAGTAAATATCCAAAATGCTATTTCAGACTTTCCTTGTAAAGAAAACAGAATAGAGTTTAAAACCTATCATGAAATGGTCAGTTTGGGCAACTGACAAACCCAGTGTATTACAGAATACATTAAAAGAGTTTACCAGTTGGAATGTTGCAGTTTGAAATGCAGGAAACACAAATGTTACATTTCTCTAAAGGCTGTTGGTAAAGCAAAAGTATTATCTGCTCCACTCTCAATAATTCCTTTTGGATTTATTTTAATTGATACTCATTTTCTAACCCGTGAACCACCTTTGAAGTAACAACCTAAAAAAGACAGAAACAGTTTCATAAATGTTAATATTTCAGAGGCAAATCTGACCCTCAGGCCCATACTTTATCTGCAGGCATATTTGCTTCTGTGAGTGCCGAGTGACTCTTGTAGCTATGTTGTTGCAGACTTCTAAACTTGTGAGATGTCCTAGAAAAGCAAACAAAGTGTTTTCTTTGAACAAAGTGAATTGTTTTGTTCTTATCTCAAACTGCTTGGCTTGTAAATCCTGTTTTAGTCTTTTCAGTTACTTCAGCAAGTTGATAGGGAGAAACATTGCGTTCCTCACTATGCAATCTTACTCATTAACTGTGGTCACTGTAAATCATTGTCAGAGTGACAATCTGTTAGTGACAGGATGGAAGATACCATGTTCAACCATGCAGCTGGAAGGGCATAGCTGTTACCACTGAAGGTCATTTCTGAATGCAGGAGGAATAGTGGATATTTATTTTAGACAATTTTTGCATGACTAGTGTTAAACGTTTCATATATCCAGACAGTGAGAATGTTTTCTACAGATAGGAAACACTTTATTTTTCTCATTACAATACTGCCAGCTGAAAATAGCCTTATAGATGTTATTGATGTGATTCTTGTTTGAGGCAGGATAGAATTCTACCCTGATTCTTTCTGCTCAGTCAGTTTACAATGTAGTCCATTTAGTGAAATGCTTAATAAATAAACTCTTATGAATTATATAAATGATTTGAGAACCAAATCCTGGAGCAGACCTAGGAGTCTTGCTGGACCAACCTGTGTCCTTCATGTCCTACCTTCTCCATCATCTGATTCTAATCTAATACAGCAAAGTACATAAAACAAAAGCCTAGTTAAGTCTGTAGTTATCAGATTTCTGTCCACCAGCCTGGTACTTACTCCTGTGTCCTGGTACATGTTTTTCTCCTTCTTGTTAGTCAGTAAAAGAATGACTTCTGAAGATGTTAAATCAAAGTAGTTAAAAACATTAATAGAATAAATGAATTAAATAAAGAAGTCTTTTATGTAAAAGATTTTTTTTCTTAGTCTCAAAGCACAGATAGCAGGGACACCTCTCTTATACATAATTTGGATGGATCTCCTTCCAAGCAATAAATCTTCTGCAGTTGGATATTCTTTGAGAGTATGTGATCTCTTCCACCAGCTTGTCTGAAGGGCTCAGCTTCTAGCTGCTAATTTTGCTCCCTTGGGTCTGTGTGCTTACCTTACCTCAAATCTCAGAAATTTTTAAAGAGAATAAATCATTCTTCTCTAAAGAAAGAAATGTCTTTATTTAAGACTGGCTTTTATAAGACTTGGAGTGCAAAATTGTGTATTTTTGTTAGCTAGTACTGAGCAGCTGGTGCTTTTTGGCCTCAAGTAGTGCCAGAGGAGGTTTTGATTGGATATTATTAGGAAAAAATTCTTCACTGAAACTGTTGTCAGGCATTGGAACGGGCTTCCCAGGGCTGTGGTTGAGTCACCAGCCCTGGAGGTATTTAAAGACATGTAGATGTGGTACCTAGAGATACAGTTTAGTGGTGGACTTGATAGTGTTGTGTTAATGGTTGGACTAAATGATCTTAAAGGTCTTCTCTGAACTAAACAATTCTATGATTTTAAACCTGGATGGATCCTGATTGTGGAGTGCCTTGTTGTAGTTGCCCAAGTTCAGGTTTTGTTTGACTGCTTGGACATTTTGAGAGAAACGGTGTGTTTTCAGTGAAAAAAAACCCCTTTATGGCATCTCTTCCCTATTGCAGTTGATTTCCCTTTTTTTCTGTATGAGTTCCTTTTTTTCTGTAACATATGAATTGGAAACTTCACACCATCTGCTAACTGATCTTTGTTCTCTGTACTTTAGTCTTAATAGCTTCCCTGCCACCACAGCACCTTGAGGTTGTACCAAGAGAGGAGCGGAGCCTCCAGGAAGTGCAGCCAGTGCTCCTTAGGGAGTTGTTGCATGCAGTGCTTAGTATAAACACAAGGTCTAGTCCTTAAACTTCAGACTTGTATTTGAGAGGTGTATCTTTTACAGGTTGTGGAAAGCAGAGAAGGTAAAGCAATCATCAGTCTGTTTCTATTTGAGCATCTGCAAATTTGAATGTGGGTTTGTGGGGCGCTTTGTTGGGAGAGGAACAGGAGCTGGTGGCACAGTTTGCTGACAAGTGAGAGCCAGTCAGGGAGCACAATTAAATAGCAAAGCAGCATCCCTAGGTATGCAACGAAACTAAATGCATCACAGGCTAAAGACAAGAGGAACCTGGTATTTTTATCTGATTAATTATTCTAAGAATTGCACTGTAATCTCTGCTTTCCAGTGTTAGCTCCTGTCTGCTTCCAGCTGGCACATCTTTTCATATTAGGCCTTATGCCCTTGTCTTGCAATCTTCCACTATTATTTCAGTTGTTGTTTCATACTTAGCTCATCACAGTTTTCTTCAATGGCCTATTAAATCTTCCCTCTGGATTCTTCCTGCTCTGTTGGGCACTGCTCAACAATTTATGGGAAGCTTTTTGTTCGTGCCCGCCAACTGCAACACAAACTAGAGAAGGCGTTGCTCCTTGTCAAGTGGCCGTGTTAATTGTGACCCACACTGGGTGTATCATCAAGGCTATTTCGGATCCAGGGTAGGAGCCTTTGCCAGGCCAGCTGATATCCATTCATGGTCGGGTCTGGTGTCTGAGTCCCCAAGAGGCAGGTACACAGATATCTATCTATAGCTCAGTGAAAGGATTATATCAGATCGGAGATTTTTGAAAGACTGGTCACCCTCAGATGCTAATTCTCTTCCAGATTATTTACCTGTAGGCAGTCACAACCTCAGAACTGTAAACAAATATTTCGGTAATTTTTTCCCTCTGGGTATATTTATGTATAAACCACTTGTGATCTGTACTGAGTCTCTCCTTTTCAGACTGCCTCTTGTTTCAGTCTAGTTAATCTTATTTAGAACAAACCTGTTTCAGTGTAACATTATAATTTTTTTATCAAAAAAAACCTCAAATACCAAACAACCACAAGTGCAACCAAAAAAATCATTCTTTCTCATTGTCAGTGGCTGGCTGTTCTTTGACTTTGTGGAAACACTTGCATAGGTGGATTAGACATTTTAAAAAAATAGACAGTGTTGGTGGGGTATGGAGTTTTCTCGTGACTTAAGCTGATACCATTTATCATCAGCAGTGAATATATTTTCTGGGTAGATGACACCAAAATACTTTTATCATTTGAACATGCCCTGCAAAAACTCATTTAAGGAATTTTTACAAGTCTCTCTTTGTTCAGTGCAAGGTCTCCAGAAGTATCAGGAGAAATGATGTAAACTGGGAAAGGAGCCCACTTCAAATCACATCTAGAACTATATGATCTTTGATCTAGGTTTGCTGGTGGTTTGCACGTAGCCCAGGGCAAATCTTTTGACTTTGTATGTGTGCCTTTCTTTGGCTCCAAAATAAGAGTACTTGCCCAGCTGAAAATAACATTGGAAAGTTAAACAAAAAACAAAACAAAAACAAAAAAGGCTTTGTCTGCCCCAAGTCTTGTGTCATTTTTAAAAACTATGCGATTGGCCTAATGAAAGATACTTCTTCATCTAAAACTTATCATTCATTGTTAATCCTCTAGTCTATGTTGTCTGGGCTCTGGCTTCTCTAGTGAAGAGGGTGTTATTTTTAGATGGCACGTTTCCCAGTCTGTCTTAACCCTTTAGCAAAGCAATTTGTCTTTCAGTTGAGTACAGAAAGTGTCCAGATGATGACACACATTTGAACTTGCTACAGTTGGTTGCAAGGAATTCCACCATCTTCAGCTAGTTGTTCCTATCTTTAAAATGTTTACATTTATTTGATAAATTGAGTAGAAAATGGAGTAAAAACATGCCAGATAATTTCTGCAAGTCTGCTTCTGAGGATCCCCTGAAGACAGAAGCCATTATATGAATACTACATCAGCAGCATCCCCATGTCAAGGACTTAAATACACAGTTAACTTAGGCCAGAGATAAATAGCACTTGGTGTCCTAAGGCATTGTTATGAATCCATATATATTTATTAATATGCGTGTGTAGGGCGTCCATGTATATACAAACAATGCAAATGTCCTAAGATAAAGGAAAAACTGTTAGTTTACATTCTCAATGCATACTACATTTTTCTGTATCCCCTAACAATATCAATCTTGTTAAGGGTAAGCTGCAACTCTGAAAATATACTAGCTGATGGTCCTTTTTCAAGATATTTCAGGTTCTTGTATGTATCTAGATCTTGTCTTTGGATAAAGGCCAAAGAAAACATTTTTTAATGGGACAAGTTAATACAAAAAGTTTCATTTCTCTGTCTTTTATTCTTTTGTTCTGTTCTCAAAATAGAAATTGAACTTTTAATATCAATTACAGATATAGTCTTTGAAAAATCAAAGTTTTTCAGCAGTGTTATTAGCAAATTTTGACTCAGATATTTATCGAAGAATTTCTAAGGAAGGAATGTGACCACTTTTGAATAAGTGTAGTAATAACATATATATTTTTAAGTGTTAGATATTGAAATATTTCCTGGCCATCAGAAACTTGAATGATTTTCCTATGAGAACTGAAGTGGTTACAAGTCTTTTTAGTAACTTCACAGGCAACCAGATCTCTCCTGTGAAGTGTATTTAGTTGTGATTTCAGCTGAAAAGGAACTTGTCAGACTTGGTGTTATGAATATTGCATTTGATGGGTGGGGGGAACATTCAATTGTTAATGTATAGTTTATTTGACATCACTGAGTTTAAGCAGTGATTTACCCCCAACTCCATGAGTTATACACACCTATAATTTGGAATCAAATTGGAAGACTGTTGATTATAGAACTAGCATTCCTGTTGCTTCTCCTTAGCAATCTGTTACACACACAGTCAGATTCTGTAATATTTATTACACGCCAAGATTC
>VZTJ01003242.1:1061693-1083635 GCA_013397795.1 Orthonyx spaldingii
CCCCCCCCATATTTGCTGTATGTTGGAGCTTTGTATCTCTGTTTCCTCCTGTACAGTGAGATGTCTGTATCAGTGGGAGTAGAGCAGAGCTGACAGTATATAAATCTAGTGAGCTGCTCTCTGCTTTGGTGACACAATCCCACAGCAGGAATACAGGCTTGGTTTGCATTTCTTTTTGCATCTGCACAATAGGAAAGGGATATAGCTGAAGAAAATGGGGAAGGGATATAATGCACAGATTTTAAGAAGTAAGGGGAAAATGAGCTAGAGGAAGTAATGTTCAAGTATAGTATTTAGAGCCTACTCTGATGTGTTTGAAGTGATGTTGCTCTTTTGGAAGCAGATGACTAAATAAAGCAGTCGTAGATACCTTCTTAACTAGCGTCTCCTACCAAATTTTTTATCCTGCCAGTTTCCACCATAGGAATAGCATGGATGTAAACACCAGCTAGAGCTATAAAAGTGATACTAGCAGCCAGAGTGTAAAACTTCAGTGTTTCAGCTACTGTATGAATACTGAGATGTAAATATTAACAGTCCAGGACTACATGTCCACAAGGATTTATATATGTGTCCAGTTCAGAGTATACAAGTAGTCCAAAAGTGTTGGTATTAATACAAAATTTATTTTAGTGATTCAGGCTTTGTTTTCCAGTCAGGCAAATCCTGCAATTGACCTCATGGTGATTTGTGTTAGCTAAGGCTGCAAAATATGCTTTTTGATTGCGTAGTATAATATTTTGTGTGTTTACATTACAAATGTCATTCTTCCGTGATCATGCTTTGTTCCTATAATTTTGACTTTATCTGTTACAATGAAGGTTTGGCTTTGGAAAATTGGAAACAGACTTGTGGTTATAATTGTATCCATAAACCATGCAGCCTTCAGTGCTCAAGTCTAAATAAAGAACAGAATTCTCATAAAACAGAGTAATGGAAGCAAGTAGCTTCTGCTGCGAAAAAACAAGAAAACCTGTTCTACTTAGTAATAAAAGTTTCAATATGTTAGTTTGCAAATATTTATTGTGGGCATTGATCTTGTGAAAACTTAGTCTATTGGCTGATTATTGCAAATACAGAAAACATACAGAGATTTATTGTCCACATGTGAATAGGTTCACAGAGTTTCACTCTCTTTTATGACAAAAGGAAGGAAGAAAATATTTCGGGTTCTGGTTTTTACAGCTGTGTTCCTTCTTGTTGCTTTTTGGTTTTCTGGTAATGGACATAGTAGGCGGGTCAGTGATAACTGTGAAATTTGGCAGTCTTTGTACATAAGCTACCTAAAGCCCAGGTCCTTAAAAAAGATCTAGTAAACTGAGCTGCAGTGATTTTGAGCTGGGGCAGAGAGGAATGTTCTTTAAAGAACAAGCCTCTAATTTACTGTTTCCCAGATTTGTTATGATGAAATAATTTAAATAGACATCCAATATGGCATGTCCACTATGGTACAATTCAGCTATCAGTAAAAGCATATTATCTTTTCAATCTCGCTTGCCTGTAAATAAATGTGGTAGAAGGTCCTAATTACAGGTTGCTTGTAAAGTAGGATTAGAACTTTTAATTTTTGATTTCTTTTTTGGCCTGGGAGTCAAGAGATTTATTTTTTTGTGGTTTTGAGGTTTTTGAATTGGATCTAGGGAAAAAAATTCTTCTAGCTAAAAATTTCCTTACCATGAATATATACTATGGTCACTGCCTGACTGTTTTACTAAATGCCCATGGATTCAGTGTGTAAAAACATCTTCTGCCCCAGTCCTGAGCAGCATTTGAGAGCCTCCTCTAACAGAATGAGGTAGGCTGCAGGTTGGCATCCAACCTGAAAAGTGATTTTGATGCAAAAGCATACACAAGTGCCCTTTTTGTTCATGCTCTGGTTGCTTTTCCTGCCTGTTAGAATGCGTCTCCAGTGTGACATCACAAAATAGATGCAGTTGTTCATGAATTTCATGCAATATTTCACTTACTTTAAAAATAGAAGTAGATGGAGAAAGGATGTTGTATATTGTGTTCTGCTTCGCTCATCAGCTTCAAAATCGCATGGTTGTATGTTTCTGAGCCTAGTCTTTCCTGTTGGCATCAATGTCCACAATGGTGATAGCACAGCTTTACTATTTAGTTTCTATGAACTTCACAGCAGGAGTCAAGATTCCGTGAGTGCAAAATTCACCTGTGTCCTGGAGGGTCCCTGGAGGACCTCTCTGTGGGAGGCAGGGTCTTAATTTTACTAACTGAGGGAATAGAATTCTTTTTCCTCACAAATCATGCTGAATTGTACTGTCACACATGCTTCAGGTACATGAAGTAACTACGCCAAGGAATAGGTCATCTGTACAAAGGGTGTGTGGATTTACTTATCCTCAAAGAAACTATGAATGACACACCAAAGGGACTTTCCTATTACACTGGCCCAGTCTGAGGAACTAATACAGTTTTCAAATTTGTACTTGCATTGCTGATTTTTTTAAGGCAATAGTGGCAGATTTTCATTATACAAATGATTGAAAAGTCAAAGACGGTGCCTCAGAAATAATGAACAAGCACTGGTTATTAGGATGCTGCAGCCAGAAGTGGTCAATCCCAAGTTCCTTGGGGTTTTGGCTTGTACCCAAGAAAACACAGGGATGTTAGATCAATCTTTTTTATTTCAAGTACAGACTCATGATATCGACATACAAGAAAGGGACCTGGCAAGCTTCATGCAAAAGCAAGCACCACAGGCTAAGCCGCGGAAGGGTGCTGTTAACCAGTGTTCTGGGTGGTGTCTGAGGACAGGGTTTCTGAATTTTTATTTCTTTTTTAACCTTGCAGAAATCATAGGCTCTCCAGCTGAGAGGTATTCTGTCCTGATGATGTTTGTCCTAGTCTGGATATGCCCTAGCTATGTGATGCCTGAAATGAGATTCCAAAATCCATATTGTGGTATTTATAAATAGTTTGATTTTCAGTGGTCCCAAAAAACCACAGCTGCTGTCAGCAGTTCAGTTAATTCAATACACTGTTTGCATTTAGTGACAAAACAAATGAGCCAGAATTAACAGAGTTGGTTGTTTTAACACAGCTTCATTACATAGGCACCTGTGATGTGGAAATACACCAGTAGCAGTTGCTCCCATCAGGTTGTGTCTTTTGCATCCTTGGACCCAGGTTTTCTGCCACTGTCAGTCAGACATATGAGAGGGTAGCAATCACCTACTACAGATACACAGTCACAGTAAAGACATTGAGAGATCTTCTAAGATAGTATTGGTGCTGATTATTTCAATATCCCTTTGTCAGGTACCTATTACTTACCTATTTTATAGCTCTTCAGAAGAGCCTGGAAAGGCAAGGAGTTATCACCTATCTGTGTAGCCTCAGTGCTTCCCTCCTCTTCAATCCCCTGTACAGACAAGAGACAGGAGCAACATGAAAGAAGAGAAGGTTATGATGTGAAAAAATTACCAGTTTTTTCCTGCTTCACCCATCCTAGTGTCAGAACTAAATGTTGATATATCATGCACAAGTTTTGATGTAATCACAGAATTTGAAAGTGAGCATATAAAAGTCAGCAGCCTGTGAAATCAGGAAATTTATAAACTTTCATGCAAGCAGGCGACCTGTGGCAGGGTGAGACCTTTCATCTCTTTTTGGGATAAATAGTTACAGCCCCTGCACTCTATTGGCAAGTAAGAAGTTAGTATCATGCTTGTTCTGCAGGAGGTTTAGGTGTGGAGACAGGGAGGCAGACCCCTTGCGGCAGATGTTGCACTGTCAGCTAAATAGTCACACTATCCATCTAGATCTCAATGTTATATATAGTGCTTAATTCAAGGGTTGATAGATGCATGTGACAGTGTGTACCTAAAGCCAGTAGTTACTGTTATTGTCATGGCATCTTCTGATGTAGGTCTAAATTGCATTATCAGTGAAAAGTACTACATATTGAAAAGATCCTTGTACATGATGCACATACTACACTGCAATATACTAACCAAGTGCTGCTTCATGGTAATTACCTTCATCTCCAAGCAGGTTAAAAGTGACAAAAATTATATGCTTGTCCTATCTCCTCACAAAGCTAGAATATGACAGTCTAACATGGGAGTTACACATTTCAGCATTACAAGACTTACTCAATAATTAGAATAAGAAGCATTCACTGCTCATGGTCTCTTTAAAAACTAAACTTCCATCAAAATTCTTTTCCATGCTTACCTCAGTTACACTGAGATAGAACTTGGAGTTTTCACAGTTACAGCCTAAATATTGCTAGCAGTTTTTCTGCTAGTTACCTCAAGGTACTTTGCTGGATTTCTGCTTCAAAGTTTGAAAGAAGCATAGCAGAAGAGCACTCAAATAATTGGAGGGAGCCACCAGAGCAGCTCCAGGGCCCTTGCACAAACCAGGAAAGACTGCTTGCTTTATTTCTCTTAAAGACCCTTAGGTGGAAGGGTTTAATGCTTGTGCAGGGCTAAACCTTCAAAGTGAGCAAACACGAGTCTCATTTGCTAGAGTTTCCATGTCGAAGGCTCCTGTTCCCTGGGATAAAGGGTGCTCTGGGGCTGCAGGAAACTCCTAAGCAAGTGCAGATTTCTACCTCAATGAGCTGGTCCTGCTGCCAGCATTCCCCACATACCCATCCCAGGGAGGCCCTCTTCCATAAACTCCACATGAAAGAGAGCAGATTAAAAGCCTTAGAAAGTGCATCCAGCTTTTTGTTTCCTTTGTCATCAATACAGTGTGTTCTGGTGTCTCCAAGACAACCATGTCTAAAAGGCTGACTGCATCTTTCACTGCTGCTCTATAGCTAGCTCGCTGAGATCAGCCGTAAGGGCCAACCTCTAGCCGGTTTTTATCCATGCGTTTTCTGGGTAGTGCCTGAGTACTTTATGTGCTTGCTTTAGTTTCAGTTTTACTGCTAGAATTAAGCTTTGGTTTATCAGGTACTGGTTTTAAAGATACTGTTTTGAGGTTGTCTCAGCTCATCTTTCTTTGAATAGTTGTAAGGAGCAGCTAGGATGTTCCCAGTAACGCCTGCAACAATGCTGGCTTTCTTTGCATTTCGGGCCTATTCTGCACTTGATAATAGATGCCTTCCTGCCACTGAATAGAGATGTACTGAATCTTGTGTTCTGCCTGCTCTTTTGTTGCCCATTTGTGCCGCCTTCTTGAATGATTTCTGGTTTCAAATTTAAGTTGAGGCTCAAAATACTTAGTTCTGTGATTTCTGCATAGTTGTCAGTTTGCATATTTGCAAACCTGCAGACTTGGTGGGAGGAGGTGAGTGATCATTCATGGTATGTGTTCTCTGAGCAACAACATCGCAATCCTTTCCCAGTGTTCAGATGCCCCAGATCTGTGGCCTCTATGTACCCTTCTGTGTAATGTACTTCTCTGCCACTTGCTTAGAGAAAACTGGTTAATGAAATACGGTTCCATGAGGTCAGGGGCTTTGGGAATTACCATCGTTCTGTTTCCTTACAGCTGTCTAGGAGAAGCTGGATCCAAGGCATGTTTCTTCCGACTGAAGTGTAGTTAAAGATAATGTAATTATTTGTGAGTTATAGCTGCCACAGTCAAGAACACAACCCCATTCCTGCCATGGGCTTTGTCAAGGTAATTAGCATGGGTATCTCTAAGAGTTAAGCAACTGTTACTATCACTTTCCAGAATGTCTGAGACCCATATGCTTAGACAAAAGAAAAAGAAATAAAATTCTCTCATAGCAAATTCCAGCCTGAGTTGTGGCAATTCTGTTTTCTTGGCAGCCTCAATTTACTGTAAAAATATATATAGATAGTGTGCTGTAAAAATACAGAGATAAACACCTAGATAGATAACATTTATATATGTAGGGAAATCTTTAAATGGATGCATCATCTTTAGTAGTGTTTATTGTAGGCCATTAATTTATTTGTATGTCAGAATCCAGTATCTTAGAGATAAAATTGATTTCTGCAAGCACTGTATTGGTATACTTGAAAAGGATAAGACTTTGCCTGTAGACAGTGAGAAGGGACTGCGTGAATAAGACAGTATTGGTGGATGTGTAGTTGGCAGTGGAATGAAGGAAAGCTGTGGTGCCTGTGACCAGGGCCATATGTAACTTGGTGGAAGCATTCTGCCTTGCTTGCATTCAGTTGGTGAGACCAGTCTTCTATTCCCTTAGTGCTGTGTTTAGAAACATTTTGTCTGTTTTTTTTTTTTTTACCAGGGTCTCAGCAGAGCAGTCAGATTGAGGGGCAAGAGGATATACTATAAAGGAGGAGGAGACTTGGACACTCTTGATGCTTTGGCAGTCTTGGCCCCCACACACCTTCCTCCCTTTTTTCTGTTAGTCATCAGAAATTTTAGGAAAAGCCATGGGAGCAAATCCTCCATTTGGTGGATTCCAGACATCAGAAACTGTGTTGGAGCTCCTTTTCATTTCCCTAGGATGCAGTCTTGTAGTTCTCCTGCATACTAACCCCCCCCAAATCAATACCAGTGTGTAGTACAGAGAGTTTTCTAGTATATACTTGTTTCCCTTTAGCACTTTGCAAACACAGTGACTTTACTCTGGAAAAGCTGGTCTTTGGTTGTTGAGATTTTATTTATTTATTAAGTATCAATTTGAGATTCATGTTCAGGAAGGTTTTTTGTTCAACTTTCAAATGAAATCACAAGTGAAGAGTCACGCATTTTTCTGTAGCAGTCTGTTCATTTTTTTCCTTTCTTTCCTCATTTAAAGCAAAAATAAATAATACCAAGATTACTTTAATGCTTTCAGTCTTTGAGGTGGAGTTTTTTTTGTTGTTTTGGTTTGTGTGGGTTTTTTGGGTTTTTTTTGCCAAAACAACATGAAATTACGTTTTCAGTAGACACCATCCAAGAGTTTTAACAGAGCAGTGGAGTAAATAATACCTAGAAATTGGAAAGGGTGGGAGGACACATGACTTACAAAATATTTTTGTGGAGACTTAAATTTTATAAAGACTTGTAAGAACTTAAGGTTGATATGATTGGTTTACTGTATTAACAGGCTATGGTTGGTTGGTTCAGACTTTTAAGGTCTTGCTTAAATTCAGTAAATTCACAGTCTTTAATAATGAATTAATGCTGCCATCCTTTAGTTGTTCAGTTGCACCATAAATCATTTGTTTCATGTGTGTGTAATGTTTTCAGTAAAATGACTGATGTGGACATTGAGTTATGTAATAATGAAGATTTTGAAACTATAATTATTTTTAATCTAATGTGCTGTCAAAATAACCTGTAAGACAATGCACTTTTCTCTGAGTTGCTCTTCTAAGTTGCATTTAATAATCACAATTTATAATACGTTAAATTTTTAATCATTTCAGTGTTTCATGTTAAATGTTTTCATTTGAAAGGTGAATTGTTTCTCTGTAAATGGATCAGTATTAGCTCAAGTCACCTTTTTCTACGAATGTAATACTTTACAGTAGACTTCAGTTTTAGGAGTTTTGACAAAAATTGCACTTTTTCCTAGGTAAGGGTTGGGGGGAAAGATAAATTATTATTTCAGATTCTGAAATTATTCCCCGTTGTCACCAGCTGTGTTATAATTTATTTAACATGTACTAGTGGTACAGCATAAACTACACAATGGCCCATAAATGAACTTCACAAATCCATGCTGCTATTTTTATCATCGGTAATGCCTGCTAGTGGACTTTGTCACTTAACTTCTGCCCAGCTATAAGTAAAATTATTTTTCAGCCATATATCACTTCCTTCAACTTGCCATGCACATCTTTAACCTGAGAGAGATTTTTTTCATGAGGAATCTCTGTGACATTGTGGTTTGCTATGAAGGCAAGAGCAGATTCTTGGTCCAACTGTAAACCTTTGCAAAAACAACTTGCTAAATACTGAGTTTCGGAAGGATTTGTTTGCCTGCTTTCTGTTTGCTTTTGAACTGGCATGCTTAGCACTCTTTCTGGGCATGTTATGTAGAATAATAGTGGAGGGAGGAGAGAGAGAAAAAAAATAAGTGTGCCACATGTAGCATAGAACTTGGCAGACTTGATAAAGAAGCAGGCCTAGGACTCTGCCAATTTCCCTAGATACCAGTCAAGTACAAACACTTTTGTAGCTTTGACTGCCCAGGGCAAGCTGGAAAGAATTACCACCTCTCCTAGTCAAAAGCCACTTGCACAGTAAACAAAATCGTCACTAAACAATTTGCTGCCCTTAATATTTTGCTGACCTGAGTGACCCCTTGTCCCGCCTGTATGGCACAGCTGTGCTCACAGCAGTGTCACAGGAAAACTCAGGGCTACAGCATTTGGGTAGTGTTTGATGATGTATTCCTGAGCTCTACATTTGTGGGTCAGAGCATGAATTCCTCATCTCAGCAAAGACTGCGAATGGCTTTTCTTGTCTGGAAGGACAGATGTTTTTAGCAATTATAGAAGGAGCAGAAACTGCTGGTGTGTAGGCTCAGATGGTGCTTCCCCTGTGCAGTGTAAAACTGTCCAGCTCATCTGTGGCACCCCCTCACCTCTTATCTCTTCATCTCCATCTGCAAGGGAACTCCTCCTGTTTGACCAGGAAGTGATGTTCTTAGGGGTTACCCAGTAAAGCAGCATTAATAGGGGAAGGGATAGGCTCATTCCCTGCCTCCTTTACTGGACAGTTTTATTTACCTTAGATCATGTTTTACAGTAACTACTTTTGAAGCCCTTAAAAAGCTTGGGTGTTGTTTTTATTTGATTTTGCTATCCATGGTAAGAAAAGGAAATGGTCAAACCATTACGATATGTGCATGATGTGTTTATGAGCAGATGAGAAACGCATACTGGGCTATTGGTCAAGTAAATGTAGTAAAGTACTATATCAGGAAGCCTAAATGCACCTTTTAAAAACTTAGTAAATTTAATTTTGGGAAACAGTAATAATTTAAAATACAGCATTAAGCAGTATCAAAACTGTGTTTAGTCCTGATGAGCTAGTTCTCTAATTCAGTATTGTATACATTTGTTGATCAGGCCTTCTAAATGTGTTTCAGGCTCAGATGGAAAAAGTAAAGGACAAAGCCACCTTGTTTGCATTAATAAAAGACATCTCAAATCTCAGCCTTCTGAGTTGATGGCCACAGCGAAGAAAAGTATCAAATATTAGCAAATATTTAAAAAATTAAAAGTGCTATATAACTGAGAAGACATTCTTGGGAAATGATGCATCCTTTCCATTTCCATCTAGACAAATTAAATAGCTTTTTTGATCTTAAACATCTAGTTTTTCCTTCAGATCAATGAGAATCACAAGCTCACCTGTGCTTTTGACCTGATGAGGCTACGAAGAAAGAATGGTTCTCCTAGACAAGAGAGGAAACATTGACACGAATCATACTCATTTATGTTTTTCTAACTAAAACAACAAGATTTCTGTACATAGTTTAAGTGGTGACAGATTTTCAGGACAGTGTTTTGAGAGTAGAGTTGTATTCCCTCATTCATTTCTTTAATTACTTCAGTATGACTTCCAGATTTTTCTTTGCAGACTTCTGTGCTGATTTCTGATTCTTTTGTGGAAGTCTTCTGAAGTTAGGTCTTGACTGCTTGTTAGAATTAATTTAAGAATTGTTTCTGATTCATTTGTAAATGCAACATGAATTGTGTTTGCTCTTCATCCATTGTGAGATAAGAGCATCTCTAGTCATGATGGGGAGAATGCATTTGACAGAATAGTGGAAAGAAGTGATGTGTCCAGTGTTGTTATCCCCTAAAATACTGTGAGTTAAGCTTTCTCAGGTGAGGGAGATGTTTTTGCTTCAGACATTGCTGTTTGTCTTGGCTCTGCCACGTTGCGTCAAGATTTTGGGAAGACCATGGTGTCTGCTATCCATAGAGATTTTTTTTATTCTCTCTCCATCTTTCCCATTTGGGAGAATGATAGAACAAGTGCCTACATAGCAATAGGTACTGCTCTGAAAAACATGAACACGTTTTATGGCAAACACCTCTTGAAGATGTAGTTGAAAAATGTGAAGGCAGAGAATTGAGCTGTGTCATGTGTGAAGAGGCAGGCTAAGAAAAGCCTTGGTGGAGTCAAGCTGTATAAAGGATATAAAGTAATACCAAAACAAGTTAACATTGCAGTACTTGGCAAAAGTGCAGAAATCTGTTGAATCTGGAGGTAAGCTACTGTAAAAACAGAGTTACATAGCGGTACATGAGACAGTTGAATGTGATTTGTAAACAGAATGAATGCAGTTACTGATTTTTATCCTGGGGGCTTGTTGAGAGTAGCACAGATAAATCACAGTTCTGTGACTAAAATTTCAGATGTCTCAAGTTACTCTGTTACCTTGGTCATCAAAGAAAAAATTTGAATTGTATGTTGGAGATATCCAGCAATAAAGGAGTTAAGGAAGAACCATGTAGATTGGTTATACCATTTTTTTTAAATCTGTAAGTTATGACTGTAATGTACAAAATGTCAACATATGCACATTAAAAGTGACTTCTCTGCATTTATAAAACAAAAAAAACCCCACACTGTAGTGAACTTTATAAATTTTTAACTTCTAATAAGGAACAGCAGCCATGCTGTGTGCTTGTGAGCCAAAAATCTTGGTAATTTTACCCAAATGCCTTTCTCCATAGCCAGGGTACCATATTTATTTCATTTGTGGCATCGTGTGTATGTTCCTTGGTGATTTTTCTGATTTATGACACTACTAAGCATGAATTTGTTAAGACCTTCACGTGAATGTTATTATTTTATGACATCGTAGTATGTTGCCTTTTGTAACATCCTTAAGTTATGTACACACTATCACAAGGATTATTGAAAAATGAACAGGACCTCAAAATAAAGTTCAATTTTCAATGGCTCTTTGCTTTCTCTTAGCAGCATATCAAAGCAAAGTAATAACATCTCAGTGCCAGTATTTTAAAATGTAGCTCAGATGGTTATTGTAAGGTCAGATCTATTCCATTTCACTTGCTGCTTCCTCCTGCTGCGGGAGAGGCTGCTTTTAGTTTGCAGAAATCCCTTTCTCATGGGAAGGTGAGCTTTAGATACCACGCTCTTGAGCCCTGAGAGGCAAATGAAAATAACACATCACTCATTTACTGTAGGCATTGCCTAACTTAATAAGAGTTGTCCTGGACTTTGAATGCTCAGCTAAGATGGCTGATCAAATTGATTATATTGCTTGCTAACCTGCCTGATTACCTCATCAAAGTGTTGCACCAGCCATGTAGACTCTCTCCACCGGGCAGGAAGGTCTGCAGTACAGGAGTGTGAGCAGCCTGTCCAAACAAAGCTGAAGATGTGATACCACATGTTCTGGATAGTGCCTTTTGGACAACTACTGAGCCTGCGTTTGCAGGCGCTCAGGCTATGTTCCTTGGGAACCTCCTCCTGAGGGCAACTGAATTCCTCAGCTTCACTATAAAATGGAGTAGGGTGATGTGAATATGAATCTATCTTCCAATTATGATATGCACCTTTTAATAGAAAGTACAAAGTAGGGGAGAATACCTGCACTGAAATTACTTGAAATGAATAGGAAGCATTTAGCTTTGTGGGCTTTTTTTTTTTTTTTCCAGGGGTATGCATGTGTGAGGGTGTGGTTTGTTTTGTAGCTTTTTAGTGTTGGATTAGTTTGGGGTTTTTGGGGTGGATTTTTGTTTTGGTGGATTTTCCCTTGTTTTGTTTGGTGTAGTTTTGTTGTTTTTTGGTTTTGTTTTTTTAAAACTTCCTAGAACACAGCCTTAAACCCTAGTGAAATAGGTCCTAAACATTGCTGCAGAGAGTCCAGTCCTTGCCTGCGGATGCAGACTGCCCACACCTGCATGCAGATGGCTCTCAGTTGCCTCAGACAGGGGTGAGAGGAGAGAGCAGTTTTTATCTGCTGCTGACAAACGTCAGACTCCCAACATCGGATGACAGGTTGCTATTTCATGCTCTGCAGTTTTGTTTCAACAGAAACTCAATATGCTGTTTCACGGAATGACTTTGTCTTCTCTCTCTTGGTGCCACTATTGCATTTATGGACTGAAAGCATTTTCACATGCATACAAAGACACATCTGGAGTATAGTATTAGAGAGGAACTGTGCATCGTGCACCAAGAAAGGAAAGAATTTTGCCATGAGTAAATTTAACAATCTTTTAGATAGATCATGAATCTGCTTATATTAGCCATCAAAGTACAGCATTTCAGTGATCTTTGCACAAGATGTTCATGGTAATGCTTATCCTAAGGAAAAATATCTCTGGATCATTACTGTAGGACACACTGGGTAGTATTTTCTGAAGTATATAACAAGTGTAGTGTGGCTTTCTTTATTCCCTTCGTAAACTAGCATTGTTTTTGGGAAAGGGAAGTGAAAAGAGATGTTTGTTCTCGTGAGTGAATGCCACAGGTGTCTTTTTGAGGAATTCAAACATTTGAGGAAAATTGAGAGGAATACAGATGGCAGTTGAAATAGCCATTGAAATGTTAAAATGTTTATTACAATGGGGCTTTTCCATTCTGATTCCTTTTGGAAACAAGTATTTAGTATTCTGGTAAGCAAAGCAAGGAGTGCCTTTTTATTGGAATAATACAGTACTTGGGTTTCTAAAGGAAAATTTAGTTTCATTTTTGTGATGCATTGATTCTGCAAGTTGCCACTGAGTGTTTCTGTTGTTCAAGTATTTGTATCATGTTTGATTCATCTACAGGTTAGAAGTTATTACAATTTTTGCCTTGTACCTAGGACTCCTAGTCAAGGATCAGTCCCGTTATACCGATTGTATAGAAATAATCCCCAGAGACTTGGGATGCAGTCTGGGCATTTGGAGGGTGTTGCTGTGTAATCTTTACTAAGAAACTTAGAATGTTGTGGCTAATAATTGAAAAATCAAGACTGTGTAGAGTGCAATAGCTCACTGCTTCTCAGCAAAATAGTCTTGACTCAGACAGTAATAGGTTAATTGCCACATCCAGAAATGAATCCTAATGATTCCCTCTAGGAGCCATTATCACATGTGGGGTTTTCATTGAGATATTTATAACTGTAATCTTTGGTCTCAAAGCTCATGTAACTGTTCAATCCAGCAAAGGGGTTCAGAAAGGTAATACCCTGCTCTCATCCTTAGGCTTTGCTAAAAGTAGAATTTTCAGTTCTAGTTCAATCAGTCAAGCCCCTGCTATTTTCAGGCATTATTCCAATCTAACACAATTTGAATGTCAAGTGTCTTGTGTTTTGTGCTCACAAGGCCCACAGGAAAGTCTAGACACACACCAAAAAAAAAGGAAAAAAAGAAAAAAGCTGCATTTATCATAGGAAGAGTATCTCCGAATATATCAGAAGATCTGCTCTTTTTCTTCTCTGTTCTTCTGTGACTAGACTGAATCATGATTGTAAAACAAGAGTCTGTTCAGCCAGGTCTGCCTCTTCTGTTTCCACCTGGAATAAATTGCATAAATTTGCACAGAATTGCCTTGGCATAGAATCCTGAAGTACGTCTTAATTTTGCAGTGGCTGTACTGAAAGTTGTCTCTTGAATGAAGTCTGTCTGTATTTCTCTCATTTGTCTGCAAATTGTATCCAAGGATTTATTTTCTTTTTCCCCTTCCTATATTAATCCTCGTACCATGTTGTGCTGCTGTCATGCTTGTCTGCATTTTGCGAAGAAAATGATTTTTTTATCAGTGGTTTTTTCCTGGTGTAACGCCTCTTTTTTTTCTGTCAATTCTATTACTCTCAATTTGAATTTGAGGGGATATCTGAGCCTCATAATTTTGTAATTCCTAGACAAGATATTCAAAGCAGGGTAAAAGATCTTGAAGGAAAGTAGCGTCACTTAAATTTTGACTTACCCTGTGTCACCTGTATACCAGTAACGCCGTGTTGGTCATTTTAATGAGTTTGTGCTGTATGGTGCAGTCAAACATGAAGGAACAGTACTACTTCTGCTTCCAGACAGTGTTTGTCTAACTTACCTAGTCGGGTACCTTACATGAAATAAAAAAGTCATTTGAAAAGACGCAAGTCTGAGGTCCTGACTCTGTAGTGTAGACACAAAAAGGCCAGGTTTTGCTTCCTCTTTTGTTTTTCCTTTTGTGCTGTTGGTACTTGGTGACCTTGCAAGGATGGGCAGTTTTCATCTCATTGACAATATGATTGAGGTAGTCAACAAAAAAGATACAAGTAATTAATAATCATTTGTGAGCCTTCACTACGTACCAGTCACTAGAGAGTATTCCAGCACTGGATTTTTTTTTTTTTCTGATTACTGTACTTACTTTAGCTCATGAGGAAAAAATGCGTAATATATGTTCTAATTACTCTTTGCTGTCTTGTGTGGACTGATGACAACATTAAGGTTTCCCTATGATGTTGCAGTGTTTTAGGTCGGTTTCCATGGTCAGCGGAGTCAAGTAAATTCCTATATATTTCTAATTCAATCTAATTCTAGTACTAGTGGTTCTTCATTTATTTTTAAGGTATTTACACACATATATTGGATCGAGAGAGAATGTTAGGTGTATTTGGAGAGAAGCTATAACAAGATTCTATGAACAAACCAAATTATAATCTTCAAATATGTGAAATCAGGCATTCTCCTGATAGTTCTCTTGATATTTCCCTCTCTTTAATGATAATCAGTTAATTAGCATGTCACCTTTGCTATTTTAAATGTTGAAAGCAGTACACAGAGGGAGTGAATACCCATTTAGGGGTTACTTTCACCCCTCATAATGAGATAGACATACAGCCCTAGCTTTTTGAGTCCTCTGCTTTGTTATGGGCAGAGCTACTGTGGCCTGGCTGTGAAATACTCTATACTAGCCTGCACCAGTCACCAAGAGCTTTTTCTGATTTTTAAGGTCAGATATCTCTGTTTAAGAGTAATAATGATGAAAACCTGAGGTCTGACTGGATACTATTAAGCTGCCATGCCAGCTAGTTTTCTGCCTGAGGCCTACTGGACATGATCCAGTGATAGTATAATCCATGGGATTTATGATTTTTATTGCTATCTAACCACATCAGTGTAAATACTGCTGGGCTGTCTCTGCTGTCTCTTCCACCCCCTTTGGCAACTGGCAGGTTTCTTGTCTTTGTTTAATACAATAGCACAGTGTTCAAACAGGGTATTTTTTCACCATTATCAGTTTGCTAAGGAGATGAGCATCCCTGTGTTACAGGGTGGTTCTGGTTTGACATCAGCTGTACCTACTGTTTGCTGTGGGGGTGCTGGTGCAGTTGTGTCCATATCCGGCTCTGTTGGCTGGAAGGTTCTCCAGATTCCCCCCAGAGGTTAATAGCATTCATCTTTTAGGAAAGAAGTGGCACACAGAGCTGGCGCAGTAACTAGAGTATGACTAAGGACCTTTTAAAAGTCATAAAGAATAATCGCAGCTTTGGAAAATTAGACTGTAGCATGCCCAGAGGAATGACATGTGGGAGAGTGACAAAAGCCACCAGTGTTGGACAGATCAGACAGAGGGAGGAAGGAAGGAAAAAGAGGAAAATCTGTATTGGTGTTTGTGGAGGGTCATTGCATTCAAATGTGTGCTGGTTTGTGAAGCTGAAAGGCACGTTTAGGGAGAGTTGCCCCCTTTCTCCCTGAAGCATCCTTAGCCACATGGGAGAGACTGCAGAATGTGATCTCAAGAGACGGGTGGTATCCTGCACTATGCAGCAGAATATGAAGCATTAAATGTTCCAGCATCTGCTTCAAGACTTTTTTTCTAATGGGAGACAGGATTGTTGAGAGGATCACTGCCATTTTGTCAGTGCTGGGAATTTTGGTTTGATGCAATGCAATGCCAATACAATACTCAGTTCTGCCTGAGCAGTCCTGTAATTTAATGAGAAAAATCCATAATTTTATTTTATTGTATTTCTTTTGTGGTGTAAGAAGCGACCTATTGCCTAAAAGTGATATATGCTTCTCTCCTATGTTCTGTTGTTGTTCCTAAAGCCCTTTCAGTGTGGGGGCTTAAACCACTCTTTAAAGCTGCTGACCAGTTGAATTTGTAAAACAGATCATCAGCTCATTTGAAGGTATGCACCCATTTGATATTTCAGCAAGTTCTGGCTTTTTTACAGAAACTCTAGGAGCCTGGACATTTAGTTAGTTAATTTGTTTATTTTTGTAAAGACAGCCTCTGATGATCTTTCTGCCTAGGTGTGCTCCAAGCCTAAGCTGCAGCCTGAAATTAGCAATGCTTTGACACCTCAGCACCTCTGTCACAGGAGCACAGTTGAAAGAGGGGACCGGCAAAATGGGAACATCAGGGAATAAAGTCAGTTTAAAGAAACTAGAAAACAGAACACCTGGAGAGGCGGGGAGAAGGAACAATAAAGAAGAAAGAGAGAAGAGCTAGGAAAAAATCGTGAAACCTGAAGCCTAAAAGGGCTTCGGGCCAAGAACAGTTTGCAAAGAGAACATATAAAAGCATCTATTTTCTGTACTCACTTTCCTTATTGCTAGTGAGGGAAAAGAAAAAAGAGCTAACTTTTTTGTCATTTTCTAAAGATAGACTAAAAGGCAAAGCAGCTTATCTAGTTTTCACTAGATATTTAAGTCATTACTGTAGCACTAAAACTGCCCTTTAATTGCTGCACCGTAATTGTAGGTATTTGTTTCTTACACTGCTTAAGGTCACATAAAAATGAATAGAGGTAAAATTTGGTTTGTGTTAAGTGCCTCAATTTTGAAACTGTTTTCTGCTGGCTATCTGCAGAGACAATACTTTCCCTTTGGTCTCATGGTTTGACTGTTCAGTAGATATATTTTTTAATTACCAAATTGGATTTTAGCAGGTGTAGTCAGTTGATGCATTATGGGTATAAGAGATTAGTGTTTAATCCTTCTTTTTATTACTGTGTAGAATGGTATACTTGGGAAAGTATTAAAGGTGCATTGCATACTCCAGAGTACAGAAATGACATTTATTACTGAGTTTTCTTTCAGCTAGCATCATTTAGGAAAAAAGCTGGTGCAGAACTCTACAGGGGCCTATAGGCTCATCTATAGTGAAACCGCCTTAAACAATACAGAGTGGAGGAAAATGGAGAGAAACCTTTTTGTGTTTTAAAACAAAAGCAGTTGTCGAAATAAAAGTACTTTCCCTCTTGAAGATGATTATTCTCTTTTTCTGCATTTTATTTTTTCTAAAATAAAGACAAAAGATCTGTGAAAGCACAGATCTTTGTGCCAGTGAGTGGTAGAGGCAAGGACTGAAAAGGGTCAGTGAATCAGATATAATTTGGACTCTGTTTGAGATACCAGTCCTGTGTTTTGCTGATGGCTGGTATTCCCGTATTGAAAAGCTGCAGAGGCATTTCTATCGAATAGAAAGAACATTATCCCCATTTTCATTCTGGCATGCCTATTACGACTTTGTTCTGTAAACAAAGAGGATTATGGGAACTGGAAACTAGATGGCATTTTATTAAAGAACTGTGTGAGTCTTTTCCTGTGAATGCAAGAATTAGGCAGTCTAGTGATAGCTACCTGTGAAAGAAAATACTTTAAAAATAGACCTTAAGGTTTGAATTATTAGGGTTCATAAGGAGGCAGTCCTGTAATGTAGGAAGGAGCTTTAATATTTCCCAATTGTACCCTGCAACAAAATACTTAAAAAGAAAAGAAAAAAAAAAAAATCACAGTAATTGATCAAATTAAGAATGCAAAAAAGTATATTGTAGAAATAGGGAGAGGGAGGTTTATGTCCCGTGTCGTTCTATCATATAGACTGCCAGATTGCTTTGAAAGTATTTTATTTTAGGAAAGATACATATTTATCTATCTAGAATTAGCAGTCTCAGTAGTGGGACAGGACAGAGAGTTACATTGAATCATAGTTGTAGTAACTAATACAAATTATTTTTACCAGCATAACACACAACTTTGGTAAAAACGTATGACTTTCGTGCAGTAGACTGCTTAAACATCCTAACTCCCCAGCGTAAAGTCATATATCAGTACTAGGTTTTACCTAATGCCTGCTGCAGATCACTTGAACTGCTTTCAATTAATGAAAAAAGTGTACAGTATGAACTAAACCTAACTCTTGCAAATCACTTTTCCTTTTAATTATTGTTTTCCTAACAGAACAGACAGTTAAGCAAACAGTTCAGCATGGAAATGTGGGAAGTTAAGCTGCTATTAGTCAGATCATGAAACACCTAAAGTTGGTAAATAGCTTGAATACATTCTTGGTTTTAACTCAGTTGAAACCTTCTGATGTGACAATTTTTCGCCCCTTGAGACCTTCATAACCTGGCTTACTTATGGAACCAGGTTGTAAAGATGGTGAAGACAAGTGTAAATAGGGATTAGAAGCAAACGGCCGTATTTGGCCCTTAGTAAGTGGCAAAACTCCAGTTGGAGTTGTGTGACCAGCTGAAGCAGCCCTCTACTCCGAATGGGCTGGGGTGGCAGAACACAGTGCTCAGCACAACGCAGAGGTTTTCAAAAGCAGTTATTGAATTAGCAGACTTTGGTAAGTAGTTGTCTTTTGACAGCCAGCTTTCTTTTCAAGCGTCACAGATCAGTTACTCCAGCAAGGCTCAAAAAATCTCAGCACTTTGAGATTTTTCTGGATGGTCTGGAGTATGGGATAAACTACAGTTCATAAATATAAAAGCAGAGAGGAAAAAGGGATTAGGAAAAAAAAACCAAGAAGAACTTGTTAGAAACAATGCTGGTGTATTGAAATACCTTTAAAGGATATAATGAGAAATTGAATTACAATACAAGAAGGGAAATGCCATTGCCTAAAATAACCTGATTATATTTCATATTTATTTTGACTCAGTAATTTCCATATCTAATTTTCTTGGTTTACAGGTGCAAACAACGTTTTTCTGGCTGGTGTAGACAACCCAGGTATCAAAAAATCAAATATTAAATAATGGTTTCAAGCTGGTTTCAGTAAGTTCTAAAATCAGACCAAATTTAAAGGTGGTGATGAAGAAGTCAAGTTAGAATATACTTTAGTTCTCTGTGATTATAACAGTTCACCAGGATGTCAAATGCCAATCCTCTTGAAGGTCATCTATAATTGTAGTAAAGGATGTCTCATGGGCATTACACATGCCACTCCAACAAGCCATGAACTGAAATAGGAGCATGTGCACTATGTCAGTAGGACTAACAGATCATCTTACAGATACACCAGTAAGCAGTATGAATAAATGACTAATTTATAAAGTAAGGAGGACTGGGGGAGGGGGATGAGAGGGCATTATATGGGGTTTCACATGTAGTTTTCTCCTGCTTCACTCTCTGAGAAATAGACTTGTTAAATACAGAGTGTTGTTGGATACTGTTCAGATATTAAGTATGCAGATAGCTAGACAGTTCAAGCAGAATGTTACCATATAGTTTCTCATTCTGTCAAAGGTAAAAGTGGTATCTAGTAGGTAGTTGTAGCTAAGATGCTTTCTTGTTCTGTTTATTTTCTCTGCTGCAAAATTATCCCAAGTGGATTAAATAGCCATAGTTTTTCTGTTTTATGATGCTCACTCTTAACTGTATTGCTGAAGTAAATGTGTTGTTAGCACTTGGCATTTGTTACAATTTCCATAATGTCTGCTAAGTGAGCCTTTGCCTTGAGGTTGATGCTTAGGCATTGAGAAGAGCATTCAAGAGTAGTGTTCCAACAAATTTATGGAAGGAAGCACACTAGTTTGCTTGTATGCATGTGGATGTTATCTAGAAGTGAATTGAATATTTTCTAAGTGCAGAAAATCTAGATGGCAAATTGAGTCTCACGATCAAAATGAGAAATGAAGATTCTGTATTAATATTCTATATTGCACATGAATATATTATGTTCAGGAAAAATTGATCTTAATAATATAGCCAGTTGTATAATTTTTTGCTCAGTCCTTGTTTGAGTCAAGTAATTCTGATATTTTTTACCTAAGACAAAATGAGCAGAACCAGGTTGTCAAACAGTGCAAACCAACATGAAAAGCTAAAGAAAGGGGTTTTATTGTCTGAGAAATGGTTCTAGGTAACTGAAGATTACTAGTAAGGCAAATGAGGTTAGACATGTATTTTATAGATACTATGAATCATTCATCTCATTAGACCTGAGCATGAGTGGTGGTGATCTCTAGTGCACTTTAAATGAATTTGCATGTCTGGTTCATAGCATTTTGTACACTACACATATGTTATGCATATGTTATAATTTCTTCAATGCGAGAGTGTTAAACTGAAAGCTTCCTTTAATACTATGGAGCTGTAGATTTTCATTTTACAATGTTGTAGTCTCAGAGGTCCTCTTTTACTCTTTATTTAATTGAATATACTTGCCTTGTTTTTAGGACAAGAAAAGACTCAAATTAGGATATTAATGGTCTTTTGTGTTAGGGTATAATATTTAATAATAATCATATGCTAGCATTAAATACAATTTTTCTTCTGTTTAAAGACCCTACTTTTATAAATCCTTGTGCACAGCCTTATTTTGAGCCTGTGAACTGAGTGCATTTACTCCCATGTTGCATATTACTACTTCGATATGACCAAAGGTATTCTCCTTAATAAAAACTGAAACAGTTATATTTGACTTTGATTGAATACTTCCTAGGGCTTTCAAATAATATACTTCTGAAAAGCAGATACTTTCAGAAGATGCACAGGATACTCAGAAACACTTAAAAATCCATGAGTTATTTTTACGGATTATGATACTCCTATCTGATCATTTATGCAAAGTGTTATTATAAAGCAGTAAAATCAGATACTTGATTACTCTTTCTACTGCATATAAAGTGACTAAGATTCTGCAGAGTATATCTAGTTAACCTTTTTTTAAGTGGAAAAAGAATCTGATTGATCTGTCAACATAAAGTGACTTATGGAAACCATGCCTCCCTTTCCTGTGATTTTTTAGAAAAGAACATGGTTGCATAAGCAGTCATTATTCACAGTAAAAAAAAAATATTTCCTATAGCATTTTTGAAAAAAAAAAAAAACAACTTTACCTAAAAACCTACTGTCAGAAATCACTCTTTGTTCATACTAGTTGAATACTGAAAAATGAAGCAAAGTGATCTAAATCGAATTTACAAGACTGATAACCATGTGGTTGGGGGGAGAGTAGCTACTGCACAACCTGTACTCTGTCAAGGGAATTTAATTATAGATGGTTATACTTGACTATAATTCGCTAATGTGTGCTCCTTGCAAAGGGAGAATAATTCTCACATTGACAATTTTATATGTTTTTACCAGGATGCTGTCAGAGGAAGGGATTTTCATTGAATTTCATAATACACAGTCGCCTGGAGGAAGAATATCAATGAAGTGGCTAGCAGGCTGGGTTTTTTTTTGTTTTATTTTTGTGCTGCTGGAGTCTGTATGTAAGAAGATGGGGGGAAAGAAATCTTTATGAATTTGAATATCTAAAATATTACTATTTCTGTTAGCATGCAATAGTTAGGAAATATTTTTTGATGAAATACTGTTGGGATATTTTAGTGTCTTGGACCATAATGACAGATATTCACTTTAGGTTTCCCCTTTCTGAAAAACAGTAATGATGAAAGTTTAGATTAATCTTCATTCTCTTTTCCACTCTAGTACTTTCTGGAAGTAAGTCTTAACAAGAGCCAGAGATGGAGCTGACTTTGCTCTTTGTCCTTTTGGTCAAGACACTCTTTTGAAAAGCAGATTTTGAGAGCAGTCGTGGTTGAGATGAGCGGTTAGCAGAGGCACAGAGCTATGGATTATGTTGCCGGCTGGTGGTTTTTTGGGTTTTTTGACTTAGGTGAACTGTGAACTATTTCTGAGAGTTTTGTTTGTAAACAGTGGTGGCATTTCAAGGACACCCAGCTTTCCTCCATGCTTGGGATCTGAGTGGTCTATATCTCTGTAACCAAGTACAAGTAGCACTGTTTAATAGTCCAGTCGTTAAGTTCTTATATCATTAAATTTAGTAACTTTGGAGTAAGCTCCTCTTGGATATCTTTTTTTTTTTTTT
>VZTJ01003242.1:1083710-1111826 GCA_013397795.1 Orthonyx spaldingii
GGCAATACAGTCTACCCAGCTCTGAAGGTGGGCCAATCAGAATTACAGAATTAGGACTCTTGTAATGATTTCTGTATACTGGAATAATTGCTTTAAGTAGTAGTTTTATATTCTTGGCTTAGAATCATGCATTTTCTCAGTTGGGTGTTGCATTTCGACATAGTGCTGCAGTGAGCTGACTCAAGCTTCAAGGACCATGTTGAAAAAAGTGGGACATTAATGGGATGGTTAACATCTGGGAACTGGACCTTCTGCCTGTCAATTTTCTCCTCCCGTGTGAACAGCAAACCAGAGGATCTGTTACCTACTCTGAATTCTGCAGACCTGTAGCCTGTAGATTATAGGGAAGAAAGTCATTTGTACCTGATAAAGCAGGTAGGATGGACTTGAGGAGCCATAGGAATTGCTTAAATATATGAAAACTTATGCAAGAGGCTGAGTATTTATTAGAATTTTAGAAAAGCACTCTCTCTGCTTATGAGGAAGACCAGAGGCAACCTTTCCAAGGAGGATCACAGGAGCAGCCCTGCTGGTGAGGCTTCAGCCTTTCATCCAGGCAGATGTGTTTTTCCAGGGCTCAGTGCTTTGTGGAAATGGCATGCTCTTCTCCCCAAGGTGAGGCTGGCCTTTCACAGGAAAAGACCTTCAAACTCTGGGATCTGTCTGGAAAGAGCAGTAACCCTGCCCAGTCCAGCAAGATTAAAATTAAGAAGGTTGATGCTGTATCATTTATTTAGAGCAGCACTGTGCTTTGTCGCATTTTTGTGTCTAATGGACCCTTTTAAATTACATTCTTTTCTGTCAGGAGAGGGCAAACGAGGGATTCTGGATAACTGAAAGGATGCAGTAAGGACAGAAATTTAGTCTGTCATCTGAACATCAGCTTGGTCCTTGAAGTTCAAATACAAAAAACTATGACTCTTCTTCTCAGTACCTTCCTGGAAACAGTGCATTACAGAAGAAAGCGTATGATGCATGACATTTAGTAGTGATTTTTCTTGAGAGAGACCTTTAGGTTTTGAAGCTAAATAGTTTGTGCATGGTTTAGCACAATATAAGAAGTCCAATAACTGAAATGAGGCATAAAGCCTCATTTCATCTTCACTATGTGGATTTCAGCACAACCTTCGTAATGGTATTTTGCACTTCTGTTGCCCATACAATCAAAATATTTCATAATGCTTTGGAAACATTAAAGAACAATCATTGGTTATAAAAGCACACTTTCATTTTTTCACTTATTCGTATTTGCAGTAACCCAGAAAATAAGTGGTGGTGAAAAGAATTGGGTAAAGAAGGCAGTAACCTGTTACCAGTTCTGCTTTGTGCACATCACAGCATTATCTCTACAATCGGTTTTACTGACTTCTTGTTCCAGTGTGTGTCTTTCAGACACGACAAAAGGAAGGAGGGAGGGAATTAAACAAGAACAGGTAATTCCTAAGTAGATAAATTGACATGTGTAGTGCATAATATAGCTTAAAAAAAAAGGAAATCAACAAAACAAACAAACACAAAAACCCAAGGTCTTTAACTTAGGTTTTCTTTGTGAGGTAAGTATTTACTGCTTCCTCCATCTTGTCAATGAGGGACAAAGCAACTCAGTCCCAGACCTCATAAGTAATGTACGTGAGATGACAGAATGAATCACAGGCTGATGTGGGCACAGAATTTAATGTTTTCAACATATGTCTGGTTTCTGCCTTACCCCCATTGGCAGAGAAGGTGCTGGAAGCACTGTTGTGGTTGCAGTGTAATTAAATTTTTTGAATGTTTTTAATGAATTGGCTTGTCTCGATCTTTGTGAGGCTTGAGGTGCAAATCCCCCCAGCCATCCACTGGCAACCAACTGAAATGTACCATAGGTCATGGAAGGAGATGGTTTTCTTGCTGGTGGTGAGGTGAATTTGTAGGAGGGAGGCTGTTCCTGTCTAGGGTTAAAATCTCTGCCTAAGCAGTCAACAGAAGAATATCATTGTTATGTGTCATGGGCTGACCCTAAAGTACAAGTCCTAACTCATAATTGCATGTGATAATAGCAGCAACAAGTTAAGTATCTCTGCTTTTGAGTTTGCTCTTAATGCATTTTATGTCACACTGGATTCAAGTGGGCCGCTTTTTCAATTGTTTTTTTGTTTGTTTGTCATTTTATGTCTGTTTTACAGTGAGGTTTCGAAGCTGTGATGGAAACAAAAAAATACACTTTGGGAGCAGTGAGCCAGAAGATTTCAGAGTAGGTGAAGATGGTGTGGTCTACGCAGAACGAAGCTTTCAACTTTCAGCGGAGCCCACAGAGTTTGTCGTGTCTGCTCAAGACAAGGAAACCCAGCAAGAATGGCAGATGAGAGTGAAGCTGACCCCTGAACCAGCCTTCACAGGGGCTTCGGAAAAGGTAAAATGACAGTTAAATGCAGCCTGTATAAATGTATCTCCACAGAGAGGCCTAAAAATAGGTGTTTAATTCTGCCTGTCACACACCTCTCCATGAACCACCTTATTAATGGACACCTAGTGCATTCAAAGCTGGAGCTTTAGAAGGAACTTCTGTAGTCTTTTATTCTGTAGTTTTGCTAAGGCATGGAAAGACTTGCCTGTTTAACTATATAGGATTCTTAATGTTTGAGCTTTTTGTTTGTATAGCTTGAGATTTATACCTGAATTTAAGTCTCACACAGCCATTTCTTTATTTTAAATTGCTTGAAAGTATTATAGTATTTATTCAAGCGGTTAAATATAACCGCAAAATAAACAAATCTGTGATAGAATGCATCAGTCACATTTATTAGATGGGAGCTGTAGATTTACAGCAGTGAGTAGGAAAGCACTTCTGACAGGGAATATTGGCTTTGTCTTGTCCCGTCATAATCAAATTGGAGATTTTAAATTATTCATGATTCCAGCACTGCTTGGTAAGGAAGACAGTCTCCCTCTGCTGGAAGCTGCCGTAGGATAAACCACGTACTGTAACAAAAATCAGACATAGCAATATGCAATTAGCAATGTATTTACTTTAGAAAAGTGTATTAGGTTGTCTACCTTGTTCTGTTACCTGTTGCCTGCTGTTTATTGCCTTCCTCTTAGTGAACGAGATGTGCTTAGTTTACAGATGAAGAACAAAATTTATTCCTAGATTAATATACCTGTAATAGGTACACATTAAAGATTTAAGCATAATGTCAAAATAGTAATGTGGTTATGCAAGACGTTTTTTCTGAGAACACACTGGAGACCACTGCTGTGTAATCCTCGGCTTTTTGTTTGCTTACTTGGTGATTGTGTTAAATCTGCTAAGGCATGTTTTTAAAAATGGAAATACTGTCATTTTGTTCATGGAAGCGTAGTAAAAGAGCAGATGCTTAGATGTGCCAGAGCATGCCCTGTTTATTCCAAAGACACTATTCAGGTATCCTTACCATCAACAGAATGCAGAGTAGTAGGTTCTGGCCTTCAGTTGGGCATCCATTCATACTCTGTGACATAGCCAATTAGATTTTAAAAAAAAGTTCTTCTTTTAAAAGTTTTGGAAAATGTTTTTGTCACCCTGTTTCCAGCCTTAAGCAAGCTAGCTGTGTGTGCTGTCATCCAAAGGATGAAATGGCTGCAGATATAGAAGGGAATAGGAAGGGAATGTTGATACCCAGCAGAGATTAATGCCCAGTGTGTAAAGTGGGTCATCTACTGCATCCATCATGGCTGACACAGGTTTAAAATAATTACAGCATTAATTCTATGGGATTTAATAGGGTCATAAATATTTGAGACATTCCTTACCAGTATGTATTAAACTTCTCTGGGAGCTCAAATTATATTATAACACACCCAGATCTAAATTTAGTGTACAGTAGCACATTACCTGAACTGAAGCTCTAGCTAATGAGAAATACATAAAGGCATATACTGTTAAATTCTGCAAAATATTAACTACTTCTCAGAAAGTGCAGAATAGTGTACACAGTAGTGCCATGTTATAAATGGTTTATAATTCCCTTTCTTCTCCTAGTTAAGTAAGAAAAAAAGGGTTCTTACAATTATGCAGTGCAGTTGTAAATGACATTGGTTATTTTCAAACTGCACTGTGAATGCAAATAAAACAGTTCGATGAACACAAAGGAAAGACAGCCTTTCAGTCAATTATGTAATTGTACCTGAGTAACTTTATAATGTCTGCTAGTAATTCTCCTTCTAACATGTTAATTTTATCTTGTACCTGGGAAAGGACCAAAGGAAAATTGAAGAAATCATATTTCCGTGGCAACAATACAAGCACAGCAGCCCTCTGAAGAGGCAGAAGAGAGACTGGGTTATTCCTCCAATCAACCTACCAGAAAATTCCAAAGGACCTTTTCCTCAGGAATTAGTTAGGGTAAGGAAGTTAATAGAAGTGTGGTCGAGTGTCCCTCAGAGAGCTCTTGAAGAGATGTTGTGTAAATGATGTCTTGTTCATCATCCAGGCATTTATCAGAGTCTTTTGGGCTGGTTTCTTGTTGCTACCTCTGCATTGCATGCTGGGATGCATCTAATTTCCTGGGGTTTAAGTTGTCCCTGTGCTTCTGTACTGGTGGAAGATGACCTTGTTTCGGATGGTAAGTGTGTTAAGGTATCTCTGCTGCTTCAGGAGTTCTGCAGTCTCCTGCACTGGAGTTTTCTGCCTGGGAAATGGTGTGGGAGTGAGCAGGAAGCAGAGTGCACCAGGAGACCAAAGGGAACAGGATCTGATGGGGTGAGGACAGCAGCTGTTCCACAGGACTCTGCTGCCCAGAAGAGGCCATTGCAAGGAGCCATGCACCTCTTCTGAGCTGGCATCCAGCCATGATACTGGCTGGTCATGATCAATTTGTTGGAACTTGGCAGAACATTACCCCAAGTTGATAGGACACAGTTTCACTCTGTTCTGTTTGATGTGTGTACTGGTGATTCAGCTGCTCCTCACAAATGCACTGCCCTTCAGTTGTTTCCTTGGAAGATGAAAAAAGTTCAGTCTTTAAGCAGAAATAGCAAGTTTCTAAAGAGCTGTCTTCTAGTGGAAGAGAGTCTGTAGCTTTGGGCTGGGAAGGTAAAGGAGAAGGGGAAAAACACAAACCAGACTTTTAACTTCTTGTGTAATTTTATGATAGTGTACATTTTATCCAAGATCTAAACAGTTCTGCTTAAGGTAAAAATACTTGTTTTTGTTTAACACAAATCATTTTTATTCTGAGAAACAGACTGGGATAATTTTACATGTCTGACTATTCATTGACCAGCTTTCTAACAAAGAGTACTGTTGAAAACTTCAGACTTTATACCAACTCTGTACCATTTCCAGGACAATTATTTTTGCAAGTTCAGCTTAAGGAGCAAGGAGAAAATAAATAGAGCTGCTGCTTGTCTCAGCAGGAGTCCCATCCTGCACTTGTTTGTCGCTAATGTAAACTTCATCTTTTTCGCCACACAGATTAGGTCTGATCGTGATAAAAGCCTTTCACTACGGTACAGTGTGACTGGCCCAGGAGCTGACCAGCCTCCAACAGGCATCTTCATCATCAACCCCATCTCAGGACAGCTGTCTGTGACAAAGCCTTTAGACCGGGAGCAGATTGCTTCTTTTCATGTAAGAGTTTAATTTACCATAAATCAGATTATCAAATTGAAGATGAACATCTGCTTCAAACATGACTTGAGCAGCCAGCGTTTAGTTTTGTATGAGATATGATTTGAAGAGTTTGTAGCAGATTTGTATTTATTGTACTTAATAAGGCTAACTCTTACTATATTTAAGCAGCTTAAATACGTTAACATACGTAAACAGTGATTAAATGTATTTAGTTAAAGTAATTTTAAAAGATTGAAATATGGGTACTGTGGCTTATATTTCAAGTACAGGCCATTGATCACAGTCTCCACTGAACTGTATACTTTCCAAAAGTTTATTTTTAATTCGGCAACTTAAATTAGGATGTGACTGCTATTAGAATTGCAGCAGCTGTGATTTGAGAAATGGATGGGAAGAATAACATATCAATTTTCATTTTAGGGGCAAATCTAAGCATTTTAATAGAATTGTAAATTAGGTCTGTCAGCTTATGAAAATTATAGTCTTTGCTCTACAGAAATTGACAAAGCAGACCACAGATTCCAGTATTAGTGGAAAAGGAAAGTTTCAAGGAAGAGGGAGAGCAGGCTGTGACCTAAAGTTCTCTGTGCTTTTGGGAAGCTGAAATCGTTACAGAAGTCACCCAGCTCCTAGAGGGAGTTTTCCAGCATGTTGTGGATTAAAGCACTCCTTGCCTTGTCCTCCAGGGAGCCCTTTCAGTGCTGCTCCCAAACAGAGGACACAGCAGGAGGCATCTGGGGGGGAGGCGTGGGTGAAAGGATCTCTCAAACAACAGCTCCAGCATCCGTAAGATTTTAACTGAGCATTGACATTGGCAATTCAAGATTTACTGACTTGGGAATTTACATTTATATGAGTAATTTCCAGAGTGGTGAGTTAATAATGCCGTCTTGCTGCTTTCTAGTAGTTTTGTAGCCATAAGATATGTATGTGTGTGTATATATATAATGGGCATCAGCAGGACTGCTATAGGAGGAAGTTGCTGTTTTCCCTAACAATGGCCACGCTCAGGTCTAAGTACATAGATTTACATTTAAATCTGCATATTCTTAGAGAATGTTTTCTAATAGTCATTATTAAAACCAGAATTCTATATGACAGTAGGCACTAGTGGTAATCAAAATTACATGATCTAAAATAATTTTAAGCAGATCAGAGAAGGAAATCTGCAACTTAGAATAGTTTGGAAGTCTGAACATTAGTTCCATTAGCAACTTGAAAACTTAAAAGGTCAGTACAAGGGAGCAGTGGCAGATAACTAAATACACTGAGCTAAAAATGTCTGGCCTGAAACTTCCTGTTATTATTATTAAATCTATTTGCACCTGTATGTTGTGCAAATTCTAATACTTTTAATGATTTTTGCAGCTGAGAGCACACGCAGTGGATGTAAATGGAAACCAGGTGGAAAATCCTATTGACATTGTTATTAATGTCATTGACATGAATGACAATAGACCTGAATTCTTACACCAGGTTTGGAATGGGACAGTCCCCGAAGGATCAAAGCCAGGTAATACATGGGCCTTTGGGAGGCAGGGGTATTATTTTGAAGTATCATATTTACAGTATCATTTTGAAGGTGTGATGTAGGGTGTTCCTTCAGACCTTGTAATACTTTGAAAGGTGTCTTTAGTGTGAGGAACAAAACCTCAGATACTATCTTCTTATTTCACCCTGTTTTTAATGCACTTTTTAGCATGCTAGGATTCATTTCCAAAAGGCAAAATTACTATGTACATGAACTAAAACTACAGAAGACTTTAAGAATATGACTTCTGGCTCATGTTTTTGAAAATCTTAATTATAACATCACAGTTCTTAGATTTATTTTTGTGATAGACATTGATGTTCATTTAGTTGACAGGTCAGGGTATAAGAGACTTCCGAAATGTCACCAGATCCAGTTCTAGTTCTGATTCCCAGAGGCTTTGCAAATACTGGGATTTGAAATCAGTGTCATTTGAATTCTCGAGAAAACCTAAGTGTTGTTCAGATCTCATTAAAATTCTAATCAGCTCAGACTAAAGTTTGCACTATGGCTGAAACCACTTTCTTAACTTGTCAGAAGTGCAAAATGGAAGGTTACTACCAGAAATGTATTTTCTAACTTTGCAGTGTTTATTTGGCATTTGAGATATATCTCAAAGACTTTTGAAAGAGTATTATTTATATTGATTTTCAGTCACTATTGGTATGTCCACCAATTCTGAACAACAAGTATATTTCCTTTGGCCCAATTAATAACATAAGTACCTAAACATGAGATGTTCTCTTGTTACAGAAATGTTATTTGTGGCAGAACTGTAGGATTTCATTGTTTATGTAGCTTCTTCAGTTATAAGCAAATCTACTATTTTATAAACATAGAGTATTTTTATCTCCTCTTATGTATTTTAATTACTCTGTTGGTGAGTCTTGAGTTTATCCAGCTTGTTTTAAGTAAAGTAGGAATGTGCAGTTTTTACCAAAAGAAATACATGCTTTGACCACTGCTTGTAAAGTGATCTTGTATAATCTGAGTGTAAACTGTTTATATAACATGTATTATTTATCCTGCTGCTAGGAACCTACGTGATGACTGTTACTGCCATCGATGCTGATGATCCCAACGCACAGAATGGGATGCTGAGATACAGAATCTTGTCACAGGCCCCGAGCAGCCCCTCTCCAAACATGTTCACAATCAACAACGAAACTGGTGACATTATCACTGTAGCAGCTGGGCTTGACAGAGAGGTACGCCAGGTCTCAATCCCATGGGCTGAGTTGCACTTAATATTGTAAAGATGCACAGCTTGGGGGTGTGGGTGGATGAGAGGCTGGACATGAGCTGACAATGTGCACTAGCAGGCAGTCATATCCTGGGCTGCATCAGAAGCAGCATGGCCAGCAGGTCGAGGGAGGTGATTCTCCTCCTCTATTCTGGTCCTGTGAGACTCCACCTGGAGTACTGCATCCAGATCTGGGGTTCTCAGCACAGGAAAGACATGGACCTGCCTGGAGCATGTCCAGAGGAGGGATGTGAATATCATCAGAAGGTTGGAGTACCTCTTGCACGAAGACAGGCTGAGAGAGCGGGAACTGTTCAGCTTGGAGAAGAGAAGGGTCTGGGAAGACCTTATTGCTGCCTTCCTTATTGCTGCCCTACCTAAATGGGGCCTACAGGAGAGCCTGGAGAGAGGTTTTTAATAAGGGCATATAGTGATAGGACAAGGGGAAATCTCTATAAACTGAAAGCAGGTAAATTTAGATTAAATAAAAGGAAGAAATTCTTTACTATGAGGGTGGTAAGACACTGGAACAAGTTACCCAGAGAAGTTCTGGATGCCCCATCCCTGGAAGTGTTCAAGGTCAGGTTGGATAGGGCTCTGAGCAACCTGGTATAGTTGGAGGCATCCCTACCCAGGTCTGGGGGTCTGGATGACCTGACTAGAAGATCACTTCTAGTCCAAACAGTTTCATGATGCTGTGAATATTTCTCCCCCTCCTCAGTCTTAACTTACTCCCTTTCTTCACCCTGTTGACACTGGTCATTGTCCTAGTCCCAGAGTACAAAAACACAGAGGAGAGAAAATTGTGTTAAGGGTGAAAATTGGACCTACATATTCCATAATGTAGTTACTCTTGGCTACATGGGGTCGTAGAAAGGATCTTGTCCCTTAAGCCTGTTTGCTCTTAAGAAACAGGTACACATTAAAGCAGAGCAATGTAATAATAATAGCAATAATAAATAATAATCTGTCAGTAATTCATTGCTTCATGCTGGGCAAGGCCCATTCTGTTTAGACAGTTCTTCACTGTGCCCACCACTGGAGAAGGAGGGTGCCAGATCCTCTGCTCTGATTCACCCATCTGTGAGGTTGGGAATAAAAATATTTCCCTCCCAACTCCAAATTTGTCACACTAACTGTGCTTTTAAACCACTTGAAAACTTCACAAGAGATAAGCATTATTTTATAAACAAGCTATAAAATCCAAACAAATCTCTTTTGAACACATCTTGTTTCAACTTCTGTTTTACTAACCTCATTTTAGCTCATTAAATCCGAAGTACTGGATTTGCTGTTCGTCTTTTAGCTGCTTGTTTATAGTTATTTAAAATGCCGAATAAAAATGCTTTCTGAAGTTCTGGGTTTGCTATTAATATTCTACTGCATTTCAGTTTGAAAGGGGCAATCAGAACATTTGAAAAGCTAAACAGACTGTTAGATATTGCAATTAATTTTTGAGGTTTTATTAACATTCATTCTGTTTAAGTTAGTTTTGAAGGGAAGGGATTTGAGCAAAGGAAAACCCTGAACTTTGCAGTATTGCCCTATTAAATTAAAAGAATGATGGGCAGCTTTGCCCTTGTTTTTAAAATCCCCTGGTCATCTTTGACAGATGAACTTTCAGAAGGCCATAGCGATAATTCTTGAGGTTTTATCACTTGGTGACTAGCTGTACTGGAGGGATTTAACTCGGAAGAAACCAGCTGCCTGTGGAGGTTAGACCCACACATTAACAGTTGGAAAAGCCTTATCATTCACCATCAGTCTTTCTGATGGATCACTCTGCTGATAGCCAAATGCATATATATAAACATTTCTTGAACATGTTGGATATTAATGATCAATGTTAAATCATTCAAATATTAAATTAGACTAATATGAGATAAAATGGCTTCCTTCCCAAGCCATTGCTTTGCTTCCTCCATTTCCTGACTCATTTTGTGGAAGTCAATTAAATTAAAATGACCAGGAATCTAGAAAGTCAAAGCTGAATCGTCTTCTGACAGTGGGCTGGGGAGTGCCTTGTTGTCCATGTACCCCAGCTGGTCTGTCCACTTCTGCCTTTACATTCTTTTCTATAAGTCTTGTCTCTCTTTGTAAAGCTCTAATTAAAGTAATAAAATACTAGACAGAATTTCAAATTCTTAAATAATGTGGCACATTATTTAAGGGAGCATAAGTGTTGTAGGCATTAAAAAAAAAGGTGGTTCCTCTGATAGCATTCCTTATCTGCTGGTATTTTGGATTAACATGCACAATGCATTATCTGTGCTAACATGCACAGGAGGAGATTTGCTTAGGTAAGGAAACTCAGCTTAAGGCAGAAGAAATCTTTCATTTGTTATCTCACAAGATGCTGTTTCATGAGATCCAGCTGCTGTTATTTCCTCCATTATTGCTGTGGAATTCACTTCAGCATTAAAACATCTGCCTTACTGCTGGAGGTGCTGAAGAAGTCGGGCAGGGTACTTAAATTTACACGCTGACATTCCTGCCTCACGTGAGGTTTAATTCAGTAAAATGCTCTTTTATTTGGCCCGTGTTGAAGTGGAAAGATGTGAACTGATGAGGTCTGTGTTCTTTCTTGAAGCTGCCAGTTTGTTTTTGGATGTGTTGCTGCTAAGTCTCTGTGCAGGCTGCTGACACATGCTCCACAGCTTATTCCTGGCTGCTTCTCAAACCACAGTAAAAAGAGGAGACCCACCTCTCCCAGTTTCCCCGTACTTGGAAAGTTGTGTGCTTGTTGATTTCTGAAATTTCACTCTCAGCAGTTGATCTGCTTTATGTGAGTGCTGGGAAGATAGGAAAAAAACAAGGAACCAAACAAAAACAATGATAAACTGTCTTTTGGGGCACTTTCTGAGGAAATTTCTAGTGTGCTGGTTCTGTTGGAATTAAATAAGACAATTGTAAGGAAGCTGAGTCTCTGTGTAATAATAATGGAGTTTCCTTAATGAAATTTACTTCTTGGGATCAATGTGTTAAGACCCAGATGAATCAGAAGCACCTGCTGTTTCAATAACATAGAATCATATGGCAGCGAGATTTGCTTCAATACTGCTTTAGATTTTATTGCTTCACAGTAAGTAAAGTATAATTTTTTTCCTGGATGAAAGTGGTAAAAGTATTTCTTTGATTCCCTCATGACTGCTTCTCTTGTTGGTGTCATGAAGGAAACTTCTAGGATATTTAAAGCCTTTTGAAGGTCAGTTTACAAGTATATTTTCCAAGCCAGAATTCATATATATGTATATATGTATTTTTTTTAATGCATTGTTAAACATATATGCTACATTTCTGTAGACTTAATACTAATCTTGCTTTTTTAAAGAATTGTGGGATGCATATGTAGCACTGTACATTTGGGGTGTCTTGTAAGGGTTTCTGTGTGAAAGAGGGCACGAGCATAAATAATTTTCTTCGCTGGGAGATAAAGAGCCATACAGCTTATTTTAAATACTTTCTATCCAGCGAGTCATATTTGCTGCTTCGAAATGTGCAAACCGTTAAATCTCTTTCATCTGCCGTACTGTCTGGCCAAAATTTGAAAGAAAGCTAAATACTCTCAGTGGAATTGTCCTTGCTTACTTTCTGTATCAATACCTGTAATTCCTTTTTGTAAATGCTGTGTTTCTTGGGGTGTCCTGCTTAGGGTCAGGAGTTGTACTGTGATCCTGATGGGTCTGTTCCAAATCAGCATTTTTCATGATTCTGTAAATTGTTTCCATGAGACGTAATCTGTCAGATACCCTACTCTTTAGACATTGGAAGAAAGTAACGTACCAAGTGGAAAAAAGACCCCAAAACATAAAAATAGGCTTTTCTTGAGATATTTTTATTTTGCCAAAAGATTTTTGCCAGTGTTAGTAAACCATTTGTGAAAGTGCTGTTTCAAAGTAATAACAGCTCCTTATGTTTGTGTCCTTTCTTTTGGGAAGAACTGAATGGTAACACCTCTCTTCAAGGAAGGATGATGAACTGGTAAATGAAGGAGCACGCACAATATTTGAGTGCAATGAGTTAAAATAAACTTTTCTGCAACTCTGTACAAAAAACATCTTTACGATTTTCCTTTTCTTTTTTTTTTTTAACAGAACCTTGTTGATGTTGTTTTAAACAGCTCACCAGGCTCAAGTCAGGTCTCTACCAGGCATTTCTGGTGCTTAGGGATGCTGGCCCCGCTCCAGCTGCGAGGGGGGAGCGAGTGCCTGGCTCAAAGGCTGTTAGCGGCAGAGGAGGCCCATGGCCGCCATGCTCAGCCGGGGTGTTTAACATTTATGGAAATAGCCCGTTTGGTGCTTCCCTCCCCCTTTCTCCCAGTGCCCTTACTCGTCTCTGTTGGCCTCGACATCTTTGGTTTCCATAGAGATCACAAGAAGTTGCAGCAGCAGTTTTATACTCAGGCTTGGCTGAAACAAAACCTTGGCAGTTGCGGCCGTTTGGCCGACAAACCCACCTTGGCTCAGTGCTCTCAAATGCTTTTGAGGACTTTCCCTGTTTTAGTATAAACTGCACTCTGGTTCTCTTTTTGCCATTTGAAAAGCGTTGTTAAACCTGTGATCATGCATTAACTATCTGAAGTGGTTTGATTTATTAGAGTAGGAAGCAGTCAGCCTGTCCTTACCTTGACAGTCTTTGAAGAAAGTTAAACAGTAGTTCAATATAAGCAACCTGCTGCTGTATTCCTGTGACACGAACTTTGCTCCTGTCATTTTGGGTGATGCTAACTAGAATAAACAGTGTGATAGGCTCCATTGCTTAGTGGAGTGCAATTTTGGGAACACCTGCTGTCCTATGGTAATGTTAGTTTTGTCTAAAACTTATGTTGTCATTTTGTGTTTTAGAAAGTACAACAATATACATTAATAATTCAAGCTACGGACATGGAAGGAAACCCAACATATGGTCTTTCAAACACAGCAACTGCTGTCATCGCTGTGACAGATGTCAATGACAATCCTCCAGAGTTCACTGCCATGACTGTAAGTACAGGATAGGAGTTACGGAAGGATGTGCATATTTATAACTGTTCTCTGTTTTCCTCATTATATTCATAGACAGTAAATATTTATTACTTATTAAATACTGTACTGGCAGGCAGGATTAAAATATGTGCAGAATATATATCCCTTACATACAGTGTTCTGCTTTTGGCCAAAAGGCAAAAGCTGACAAGGGAATCAAGCCATTGGTTCTCTGGGTGGCCTCAGGTAAACTTCATTAGATAAATTGGCAGAGCTCCAGAGAAGAGAGATGGGCTGCCCTGCTTTGATGAATGTTCAGCATGGTGTGACTCTTGCATGCTTCTCCAGATGAGGTGAAGTGTTTCCTTGGTTTTTGCAGTTCTATGGGGAAGTACCAGAAAACAGGGTGGATGTGATTGTAGCGAATCTGACGGTGACAGACAAAGACCAGCCCCACACGCCGGCGTGGAACGCGATGTACCGAATGACTGGGGGAGACCCGACCGGCCGCTTCACCATCCTGACAGACCCCAACAGCAACGATGGGCTGGTGACTGTCGTAAAGGTAAGGTGTGCTTGCGTTTCAGAGAATCAAGCAGAGATAGAAGAAGTGCCGGAACACTGAAGGGGGGGAAATGTGAATTCCTGAGGCCAGCACGAACCTGGAATACAACGGATGAGCACTGTCTGTCTTGTGGAATTTAGCAATCTGTCTCTTCAAATGTTACCTTGCTTATGCTATTAATAGTATTCCATCTTATCAGTTTTAAAAATCAGGCTAGGTTGTTAAAAATTAAAAATTGGGAAGCTTTATTTGCCAAAAGTTAGAAATTACTCTGTGAAAAAGTGTCTGCTTAGTATTTTTTGCTAGTCTAAAAGAACAACTTCCTACCTCCTCAATTAGTAGTCATGCGTGTTGTCTGCACGTTTTATGTCAAGATGTTCCATTAAGGAACAGATACAGGCAGTCAAAGCACAATCAGAGACGAAAAAATGATAGGTGGGAGGGTACATCTACGAGAGACATTTAAAGACTGGCTATTTTTAAAACCTCATTTAAATACCTTTTATGGAATAACCTGTCTATCTTCATTCTCTAGCCAACACAGCTCTGTGTTGAGGGATGACTTACTTCAAGTGATAATAACAATGTGGTTCTATAATTAAACCTGCCAGGCAGTAGCCACCTTTCCTCATGACCCTCTGATAAGTGTCTCCTCTCTGAATTGGCCTGCTCTAGTTTTGGCTGATCCATTTCACAGTCAAATGTACCATGCCAGTATTCCCATTTGGAAATTAAGAAATTCACTTTTTCTTTCCTTTTTTTTTTTTTTTTTTAGTTTTGTTTTGATTCTTTTCATTTCATTTCGTTTTGTTTGATTTCAATCCTCCCAGTATCTAGGTGACTAAAAGATACAAAGATACAGTCTTCCTACAGCATTAATGGTAATTCACACTGGGTTTTTTTTAAGAACTGTCTCTGGTTTATAACTGCTCTTCCCCAGAGGTACCAATTGTTGCGTTGCAATCTTCCAGGAAGAATTATGTGAGTGTCTGTGCTTTTTAGCACTCCTTTAAGTGCCCAGACATGGGAAGAGTTGGAAACATGACTGCAATTTCTATTGGCAGTGCAATGAGTTGATCTGTCAACCTGTAATGAAGATTAGATTGTCTCTTGTCACTTCATACTGTCACGTGCCAGCTTCCCTTGTAAGGTGCACGGTTTCTTCCAGGCTGGAATCTGTGTGAGTAATACAGTGCATAGTACGAAGGCAAATACTGTCTCCAGGAATGCCTCAACCCTATGCAACATGACAGAGGAACTCTAGACTCAAACTGTTTTTACTTCTCCTTAAATTGGACTTGTGGCTCAGTGAGGAAATCTCCAAACTGAGAGTTGTCTGCACTGGGAAGATGGGAGCTGTAGGTATACCAGATTACCAGGAGTCTTTCTAGTGAGATGTTAAGAGCATGAGAATCTCTGATCTATCAAAATAGCTATGGTCATGATCTTGTTTGAAGGAAACTTTCATCCTCATAACAGAAAGAGGCAGCTTTCTCTCCCCAGGAGAGATCATCAGGAGGCACATGTGAGTGCCTGGCACAAAACTGGGAGCTTCTTCATCACTTTGTGATTAAACTATTTGTTTCCTCATTTGTCTCTAATGGCAGTATCAGAGTAAGTTAAATCCAGGAATGACAAGGTTTCTAGCTCTTCTGATTTCTAAACTGCTGCTGCTAAGCAAAACCACAGCCCAAAGGCTCACGTTGAGGTGATGATATTGTGTTCTCTTCAGACTCCGTGCTCATTTTTGAGAAAAACAGTACAAGTAATCTTTAAAAATGTGCTTTAAATTTAAAATGCTACTGTGTGTCCGTTGCTACTGTGAGTAAACTTTAACACTTCCTGCTCTTTGCTCTTCCCAGCCTATTGACTTCGAGACCAACAGGATGTTTGTACTTACTGTAGCTGCGGAAAATCAAGTGCCTTTGGCTAAGGGGATTCAGCATCCTCCTCAGTCAACAGCAACTGTGTCCATTACGGTCATTGATGTGAATGAGAGCCCGTATTTTGTTCCAAACCCCAAGCTCGTGCGTCAGGAAGAAGGGCTGCTTGCTGGTAGCGTGTTGACAACTTTTACTGCTCAGGACCCAGATCGTTACATGCAGCAGACGTCTCTAAGGTCTATATAAACATTTTGCAATATCTGTTTTATGGAATGGGTGGGGAGCAAAGAGATGATGTGAAACGTCTGCTTTTACCGTAGCACACAGCTATCCCAACACATCCCATGGTTTTTGTGCAGCTCTCTCTAAAGGGATTTTTGGCTGTAGAGAACGTGAACTGACTGGTATTCATAGGGGTGTAAACTTTGTCATTTTCTCATCCTAAGTCCCATTTCGTCAAGGTAGAATGCAGTTATGCATCTGTGGTAAGGTATGTGGTCCATTCCAACACATTCAGTCAGAGCAGACACGTGCTTCTGTGAACTAAGATCATTTGCAATTTAAATACACCAGTAATATTCACATGGCAGCAAAATCAGATTGTTGATGAAATCTGAAGGGTTTTCTTTTCAATTTTTCTCCAGCAATGCAAAGTGGTGCTGTTGTCTGTCTGTGAATTCTTTTACTGATAGCTATGATCATAATTTGATCATAATTTTTCTTATGTCTAAAACATTGCTACATGAGCATGCCTTGTATAAGACATGGCCATTATCTGCAAAACTAAGGCTGTGACAGGCTGTGGGTCAGGACTCACCTTATCCAGCTCTTTTTTTTTTTTTTTTACCTCATGTAGAAGAAAATACAGAACTTATGTTCTGTCTTTCCTTCCAAAGTCAAGATTATTGTGATTTTATTTTCTCTTGATTTTTGGTTAGCTGTTTGTGATACTTTGCTCATTTCTGGACATAACCATCATAGAAATGACAGCATGAGGACTTCAATACTAAGACAACTTGCACTTGATTCATGTCAAAAGGAAAATTTATCAGCTAGAAGAATGGTTTTGAAAGACACTTCTCTTTCAAATTAGGATGAGAAGCATGCAGTGAAACCAGGGCCTCTGAAAATGAAGTGATATTGAAGTGTTAGAAGAATGTGAGTTAGTGCAACTGTAACACTATCCATTTTTACCTCTTTCCTGCTCTCAGCACTCTGACAAGATGAAAGTTAGTATGAACAGCTCTGTAGGTGTAGAAAAACCTAGGATCCTGACTGAATATTTTAATTGAGTCTGAGTATTAATATTATATAGTTTACAGTAGTTGTATGATTTCCTCCAGCTAATTGATAACTTACAGGGCAAAGCACTTCAAGAATCAAAATGCAGGACTGGTTTTAATACGTATTTCCAAGAATTTTAGTGACAGGGCTTGATAAATGGAAATCTGTAAAATGCTGTCTTCAAATTCCAAAAACGTGTTCAGAATACAAATTAAAATACTAATACTGTCTTTGTTGTCAATATTTATGTTGGCAGATAAATAACACAACTTATGATTAAATACACAGGTACTCAAAACTTTCAGATCCTGCAAACTGGCTGAAAATTGACCCCGTTAATGGACAAATAACTACTACAGCTGTTTTGGACAGAGAGTCAATATATGTGCAAAACAATATGTATAATGCAACGTTTCTTGCTTCTGATAATGGTATGTATCAATATTGTATTTTTTTTTTTCCAAAAGCTTTCTTCTTTGTGGTTGAATGGCATTCAGTTTTACTGGGCCAGAAAACAGGATATGCTTAGAATACATCCTGTTGGAAATCTGTATTATTATCAGACTGCGTATATTTCCCAGCTACTTGGGAAATGACTGAAAAATAATTCTCTGAGTTTGTAGAAAAACACTGGCTTAGTTGCATTAGTTGAGTTGACAGAGAATTGAAAAAACCCTGCATGTGAGTGTGGTAGGTTGAGAGAGTGCACAGCATGAGTGGGCTTTGTGGGGAGTAATGTGTTGGTGGAGGGGCTTTGTATTTTCCCACATTCAGGCTGCAGCAGAGCAGAGGAAAAAGTATCTTTTTGTTGTCAGTTTGTTAATGACAATTAACACTGCTCAGAAATGAGTCCTTTGATTTCAGCTGGAGTGCTGTACTGTTCATAGCTGATAGCAGAAAGATGGACAGGCGCAGTTAGGAACATTCTCACATTAGAAGGGAAAACTGAAACACTGGGGCTGTTTGCCTTGGAAAGAAGACATGATAAAATTTTGTGAACTGCAAGCTAGATCAATGGTTTCTATACTTTGGCTCTATTATGGAGAAAAAACATAAATGGAACTGGAAGATTATGGGAGGTGGAATGAGAACTATTGTTAGTCATGCTGAAAAATTCAGTGCCAAATGTTCACATAAATGTATGATTCCAGCAAGGTTTATGGAAGCATCACCCATTTGATATGGAGAGCAGGAATGTCTAGAAGTAGTGTGCTGAAAGTCAGTATTAGAAAGAATTTAAATAGCACATTTATGGTAAAAGGTGGTCTTAAACCTTCAAAGTTAGGAAATAATTTGTCCAGAGGACAAACTATCCCAATTTTGCACCTTCTTCTTTGAAGCCTTTGATGTGGACCATCTCTGGAGATTAACTGTCTGTCTGGTCAGTGAAGTGGATGAGTCCCTGATCTGTGGATCTGCAGTTATTTGCTGAATTTTGCTGAGTAGGGTCATTTTTCTGAGAACAGACTACATAAGAACTAGTGTTAGCAGGAGCAGTGACAGTGTTAGATTGGTTTTGTAAAGACAGAATACCAAAACTGAGGCAAACATATAAAAGTGTTGGTACAGCTTCATTTAAATAACTTTGCAACTGGAAACAGGCTTAATGCTATTTCCTTTTCTTTAAGGAATACCCCCGATGAGTGGAACTGGCACACTTCAGATATACCTGCTGGACATCAATGATAATGCCCCCCAAGTGCATCCAAAAGAAGCCACAACTTGTGAAACACTGCAGCCTAATGCTATCAACATCACTGCTGTAGACCCTGACATAGATCCAAATGCAGGCCCGTTTGCCTTTGAGCTGCCTGACACACCTGCTAGTATTAAGAGGAATTGGACCATTGCTCGAATTAGTGGTAATTAACATTATGGAAATCTTAGTAGTTTTAAAGAAACTTTTGCAAATGTTTTCTCTTTGGTATTATTTCGCAACATACATGAATTTGGTTAATATGAACAAGAAATCACCTTAGTGTAAGTTCCCCAAAGAACAAGAAATTTTAAGAAAGGAAAAATGTTCACAGCAGTCAGGAAGTGTGGTACCCTGAGTGTCATAGCAGTGTGAGCAAGAAGTTAACACTGAGCTCAAACATGAGCTATTTTTGCCAATACTATTTTAATCCCATGTGAGCAATACATTACTTTTTAACCAGCACCTTATTTTCACACGCAGGCGATCACGCCCAACTCTCCTTAAGAATCCGGTTCCTGGAGGCCGGTATCTACGACGTGCCCATAGTAATTACAGATTCTGGAAATCCACATGCATCCAGCACTTCCTTGCTGAAGGTGAAAGTTTGCCAGTGTGACATAAACGGAGACTGCACTGATGTTGACCGGATTGTTGGTGCAGGGCTGGGCACTGGTGCCATCATCGCAATTCTGCTTTGTATCATCATCTTGCTCAGTGAGTAAATAGTTCTCTTAATTCTAACTCCTTTACTCTTGTTCTGCAAGTACAGTATTATGTTTTAGTATCAGGTACCTTGACAAAGACAGGGGAGTTATTAAAGACTCAGGTTCCAGGAATTGTTGCTGCATGGTTCAGTGTTCTGGACAAGTATGAAAACTTCCTGATAGTACAGGATTTGGAGTCTGACACAGTACAGCTAACACCTGTTTGGCAGTCAAGCCCTGCAGTGGCTTTGTGAAAGAAATTTTCCATTTATACCCATGGACACTTGTAATGTGATATCAGTGAGTGACCATGTTGAAGATGTGATTAGTCCCCAGACATCTAATCTCTCTTGTGCTGCCAGTATTGTGTGAGTTGGTGCCACCCATAGTGGGTAACAGTGCTTTTTAAAGAGTGCTCTGATGTTAACTGCTATTGTGCTTCAGATTAATGAAAGTAGGCAGTTTGAAAGTAATACATCACAGCCCTTCACATAAGGCCTGACAAGAAAGGCAGGTATGCAGGAACAATGGTGTGTATGTTTAAGTACTGCATAAAGCTGTCCTATTATTTTATTTTGTGTGAAGTGCATTCAGTAAGGGAGATGACTAAAAGTCATGAGTAAGTGTCTGTCCAGTGTAGTAAATTAGATATTAGCTCTCCTACACATTATAGTTGACTGATTGCCCATTGTGGTAGAACACAAGGAAGAGATTAACCTGTTCATAGTACACTATAGACCAGTCTAGAACACAGAAAATTATGGAAAGGAGTAATAAAAAAAATTGAGCCTGGCTAAGCACATGATTCTACACAGGCACATGGTGCAGTTGCTTTCTGGATACAAGATACTTTTTAGATACTAGGTATGAAACTAACAGATCTTTATTGAAGGAGAGATTTCGTTCTGAATCTAGTGGTTTATGAAGCATAGTCTTTCTTAATTATTTTCATGACAAGTTTATTTTGAAGATGTGGAATGGATTTGTTACTTAGAACCTTGAATATGTGATTGATTTCCAAACCAAATTGCCTATAGTGGTCTGAGTCCAAACATCACTTGCTTAAGTTGCCTTGTGTCAAATTTTTCATTTAAAAAAACCTGTACCTTATCCAGAACAGTCAAATACACCTTTATTGGCTTTTTTCTTTTTTTTTTTTTTCCTTAGTCTTGGTGTTAAATTTCTACAATTTCCCATGGCTGAATTTCAGAATCAAGATGTGGTTTTGTCTCTTCCATTTTTGCATTACAGTTTTAGTTTTAATGTTCGTGGTATGGATGAAACGCCGTGATAAAGAGCGTCAGGCAAAGCAGCTCTTGATTGATCCTGAAGATGATGTGAGGGACAACATTCTGAAATACGATGAAGAAGGGGGTGGAGAAGAAGATCAGGTGAGGAGAAGATTAATGGGTTTTATGTATAGATTTACACTTCTCACTGCACTTTATCTATTTTGTTTACATTGAAACACTCCAGTAGGTAGCTAATTTTTACATTAAATACTGAAGGCAATAAGTGAGGTTTTCAAAACGTTAAGTAAAACATTACTTTTTCATTTTGTTTTTTTTTTGCAGTTCCAGATATACCAATTGCTTGCCTTTTGGATAAGATTTAAAAACAGTACCTTGTCCTCCTGCAGTAAAAGCATTCTGACCAGATTCCAGCTAAGGCTGTTACATTTAAATGAAAGTTAACATCCACTCTCATTGCTGTCTGTAAACTTTCTTCACTCCTTGTCTGGGAACTTGTTGCACAGAAACACCAGTGCAGGGTGCCTAATATCACCTAAACCAAATATGACCCTTTCTTGGTGGTGGGTGAATGCCTTTCTAGATATATAGTAATGTTGGCTATTGACAGATTTGCCACCATTGGGATTTCAAGCTTGAAAAGCATTTAGGTTTCAAGTAGCTGTCAGGGCACATCTGTGTTTATTCAAACACCTTTCAAGGCAGGTGCCATATGCATTTACTCTCATGTCACCTCTGGTTGAACCACTGCTGATATGTCAGAGTACTAGAAGTGATTTGTATATGCTAAGAATAGCTTCTTTTTCCCCCTCTCTCTCCAAGTTAGTGGATTTTCAAGCAGTGTGATTTCCTTCCTTCAGAGGACGTTTATTAAGTGCTCTATGAACATGACAAACAGCAGATTTATGCACTTTATTATGCATTTTATTAATAGTAGAAATAAGTGTAGTAATTACAAAGGGAACAGTGCATTATAATAGAGTCTAAGAAATTTTCCAGTTAAAAGCCTTGAAAAATTAACTGCAATTCTTCCACACATCCCCAGTCTCAGTCATCTGGCACTTGAGTTATCTGAAAAGTGTCTCCCTTCACTGGTACAGACTTTTATAGTCTCCTTCTGTTCGTTTGTTTGTTTGTCTGAAATTTGTGTTCCCCTTAGTAATTTCCATGCTTCCTGCATTTCCCCAAGTACTGTCCCTACTTCCTGGCTGTTCTGCATAATGTTCTTCCTAGGCAATTTTCAAAGGAAACTTCAGTTTATGCAGTTTTGGAAAAATGCTTATGTTGTTAAATAAAGTGAAAACAACCCTTTGAGTCTATGCATGTATTCCAGTTGTTTGTATGTAGTCTGAGTACAAGAACTGCATCCTGTTTGCACATCTGTTATTGTGCAGAAAAGTTACAAGCTTAAAAGAAAATTAGGAAAACTCAGGCCTGTGAGAACTAATTTTTCAGTTCACGTATTCCCAGCTCTTGTTCATCCCGAATTCTCTGGAGGATCTGTTCAGCAATTGTCAGGGAGCTTTATTGTCTAATGAGTGTCCACACAACCCTCAGGACAGAGTGAGGTTCTCTGAGTTTAGTCCATTGGGAAGTAATAGGTGATGGTAGGGGTAGTGTTGGGAGAGATTGCACTGCAGATCAGAAACGTTAAGCATTGTCACAGTGTACAATGAGAGCAAAACAGGGATGGTTCTGAAGTCTCTCCTCTGCCCATCTTGTGCTGTGCTCCTCTCCAGTTGTCAGTGCTGTCTTTGAGAGGTGTAGTTAGGGTAGAGTGGCAGGAGGCAGCGTCCTGTGAATGCCACGGAGATTAGCGCGGTGTAAACCATCCATAATCGCGGCCTTTCACTGGCAGTGAATGAATGTGCTGCACGCAGTGAAAGGAAAGTTGCCAACAACTGGACTAGCAGTAAAATAGTAAGAAATGTGAAATTAGGACCATTTCCTCTCACAGTGGGCATAGAAAGCATCTAGACATAGATAATTTTAAGGACTTTACAAAAGATTGAATGGTTTTTAGTCACAAAACCCCTTCTTACTTCCTTAAGATGAATTTTAAAGCCACTGTTGTGGTTTAGTTATCTTCACTGCCAGCCACTTTATTCAGGTACACTGGTCCCTTTTTTGATCCATTGACAGTAGGCTAGTCTCTGGGGGTCTAGAACACCCTTACACACTCTAAATGTAGAAAAGATGTCAGGAAAAGAACAGCTCATACAAAATATAACAAGCTTTTATGACCACTTCTACTGTAGCCAGTTTTATACCAGTACTAGGCAAAATGGGTGGTAGGTTCTCCCATAGCTTCAAAGCTAAGAATTTGTTCCTATGCAGAATGGATGAAGAGAGAGCAGAAACTTCAACTTACTTTTCTGTCTACAATATGTGATGTAAATAAGTTCTGTTATGCTTTTCAGGGAGATTATTTTCCTTTATTTTAGTTTGACATGTTGTAAAATCTAAATTCTGCCTGCTTAACTAGATAATAATAATTCCTAGATTTGTTTCTTCTTGGTTCCTTCCTGCCCCCCCTCACCTCCTGTGCCCAGGGGAAAGAGGGGGAATTACATTTCATTGGGGTTTATTTGGTTTTGCACACATTTTATGTGAGATTTAAGAACTTAGAATGCAAAGCTTTTCGAATGTCCCAACAAGTTCTCTGCAAGCAGTAATCTCATTTTTGCAAACCATGGCTTGGCAAAATACTGCATAAGGAAAGCTGTGTCCAGAGCATTGTGGGCAAAAGGTATTGGCTATAAAGATCTTTGTTTTTGTCAGTGTTAATGAAAGCATTCAAGTGTCAAAGTGAGTGTTCTAAAAAAGTACGGGACTAACATCAAAAATGTATTTTCAGAATGAGGCCACATAGGGTAAAACTGCCACTGTTCTATTAAAATCAAGAAGAATTGCTTCATGTCAATCTTGGATCCATAAGTTGTCAGCAAATGACAGGAAAATGCTCTGTGTCAATATTAACTTTTTTATGGTGCACCATCCCTAAAATCCTGAGGATTGATTATGCAAGCAGCTTCAGTAGAAGGCAGTACACAAGGTGACTCAAAACACAGAGCCATCCAGCCCAGGGTGCATCTCATGTGGTGAAATAGAAGAGAATTTTAAAGTCTCATGTGCATCCCAGTGAAAACAATATTATAAAATCTTCAGACATTTTCATAATCGGTACCATTCAAAATTACTTCTATTTATAGCCAGCAAATTAATTTTAAGTCGCATGCTTCTCTAGAAGGACAACTTGAAGATTTACCGTGTGTGGCCTGGTATTTCCCAGATGTTTCGGTTATTTGACGATAGGATTGTTAGGACTTGAAAATGAGTGATAGAACTTAGATCTCTTGGTGTCCTGAACCAAATGATACTGGAGGTTTTGATCTTAAAATTATTTATTTATTTGAGAGTTTTAATTTATTTATTTTGAAGCTACGCAATTGGGTTTCTTAGCTGTCACAGCAGACCCAGAAACTCCTAAAGCATGTTCAGAATGCTACTGTCAACCTCTCTGTACATTCTCGCAGAGTGATGTCTCCCATAAGAAATTAGATGAGTTCAAACTCCAGCTAGTTCCTCCGAGTCATAGCAGCTGCCAACAAGTTGGAATTCTTGTTCGGTTTTGTTTGTATCTTTGGTTTTTTTCTCCTGTGCCAGCAGTTCCAAGGAATTATGATGTGAAATCTGTAATAAAAGAGCAGTTTAGTCCATTGTGAAGGTCTTCTATTAATTCCATCTGAGACCATCTTGGCATGCTTTGTTCGCTCTGATAGACTGAATGCTTGTCAAGAAAATTGAGGATCTTGAATGATTCATAGTCATCTTCTAGCCTGGCATGATGTACACAGGGTCGTGTGATCTCCACAGTAGCTGAGAAAAATGCTGTTAATTCTCTAAGGCAGAAAAGCTTTTGATCTGTGGGTCATAAATGAAGTCAGCCTGCTCGCCACTGAAGAGCATTGTCATCACTGGAAATGTTCTGGACTTTTTTCACATAGAAAACACAGGCTGAAAAACAGGCTCCAAAAGGTGTACAGCACTCCTGTAGTTCCAGGCAGAAATTTTCTCGGGTTTGTGAAAGATGACTGCACTAACAGAAGTTAGGGGTAAGGGAGGACTGAGAGAAAGCAGAGGTATTCCAGGTAGAAAGCTTTGGATTCCTCTCAGGATTCTGTTTACTATTTTCTACTTTTGTCAGTTTAGCTGCCTGACTTAGAGGAGGTGGGCCATGAGAGAGGTTGAGTCAGTATCATTCCACAGAAGTCAATGGGACTGGTTTGGGGAGGGAAGAAGTGTTGGGGGTTTTTGTGCTTAGTTTTTTTGTTTATTTGTCTTCTGGGTTGTTTTTTTTTTTGCTTTTGTTTTTTGGTTTTTTGTTAAACCCTAGTATTTTGTTTTGTTTTTCCTAAAATTATATCTGAATCTTAAACTCACGGGGATGGGGGACAGTATAGTTCATTATATTCTGAAACGGAAAGTTCAAATTATGAAACTGGTAATGAGTGCCTCTTTTGATTATTAATGGACCGCATGATCCTTAGCTTGTAGTTGTTTAGCAAATGAGAAGGTGTGAGGTGCAAATGATGAATATTCTCTCCTGATACAATGTGCTCTGAACTGGTAATACCAGTCTCAATTCCAGATACCAAAACTTGCTGCTGACTGAGTGTTGAAGCACTTAGCATGTGTCTGCAGCGTAGTTCACACCCACAGCACATCACAACCCATAACCATCACTAACTCATTTTTGTCACATATCTCGGGCCATTTGTGTGACTTACATCGAGGCAGTGGGTGCTTGACTGGGATATGTGCAGCATATCAGCCTGATAACTGTGATACATTTCTTTTCATCTAATTGCTTTTGTATACATCTCATTGCACAAGATGATTCTCTCCTTTGAGTTCATTTCTATAATGTTTTCTGAATTTTAGTAGTACTTGCTCATGCAGGTGGTCCTGTTGAAGCAAGTTGCCTGAGCAAGTGGGTGGTATGCTTTTAAAGTATTGCAGATGAGCTGTTTTGAACATGTATGATAATCTAGCCCTCAAATCTTTTCAGCGCAAGAATTTCCAGTGCAATGATTTTACTGTTATTCAAAGTAGTTTTCTTCCTGAGGATCCTTCATGGTCCTTCCTACATCACTTTTTTTTTTAAATGTTAGTCAATATCTTTTTGTCATATTTTGTTACATTTTGATATGTAAAGAAAGAAAATAGTAGCATTGATTTTAATGGTGTTAATCGCATTAAAAATAAAAGATGAATGGTTTATTGTTATGTGTGCAGGATCTAAATTCTATGCAGAAATTGCTCCTTTATAGAAAGGCTAGCTGTGTTCTTCCAGCATTTGTGTCATAGATAAAAGCAAATTAGACGATCCTTCTGAATTTTTGTGTGTGGATTTGGTTTTTCTTTTTCTTACTGTCATAACTTTCTGTATGCCCACATTTTGAGATGACATCAGTCTTCTGTGCTGGATCTTGTTACAACCTCTATTGTAAACACGATAATGGTCCTTACCTACTTGATGAACTTTATAAATCCATGTGATTAGATTTTCTTTTTCACCACCCTAGCTGAGTGTTATTCAGATCATTTACTGTCACTTTTTAACCTTCATTTTGCATTGCATTAAGAATAGAACATGTTTTATGTTCTGAAATTTCAAACATAATGAATGAAATAAAGGTTGCTAAGATATACCCCATGAATATACAATACTATAATTAAAAGATAGTTATTTCAGGGATTGTGTTTGCTTACTAAGACATTAGCTTCGCTTTTTTGAATAAGTGACTCATACAGGGCTCCTGTGGAGGAATTACTGTCATTCCTTGGTGAATATTTATCTCATGATATGAAAAGTAATGTTTTCATAATTCCATTACAAAATTGTTGTATTTTATCATATCTAGAACCTCTGCCTGTTACTGTGCTTTATCTGCAGCTGGCGTTTAACTTTCACCTTTTTTATTATTAAAAGGATAAACTAGCTTCTTTGTTACCTTAAAAATTGTTAACTTGTAGTACTCCAGATTCATCTATAGTAAAAACTAATGGGAAAAGCAGTATGGCAGAAAGTAATCTAAAAGCAAGTGACAAACAAAGAGCAACTGTTGGTGTAGGCATTTTAACTATCCTCCCACCTGCAGCCTACATCTAGTCAGTCCTCTGTCTTTCCTTTTTTTGAATTCTCATTATTTCAGCAAATGTAAGATTTAGGGTGGGTTGCAGCATTTTGCAGAACTCAGGCAGTATTTTAAGTGCAAATTTATAACAGCTTTTTAAGGTGATGTTTGGTAGGTTTGAGGGTAGAATATATAGCAAGATTGGTTTTCACTTCCTTATTCGTTGTTTTTAAAAGATCTCAGTGGGAACATACAGGAGTAAAATATTTCTTTCCTTACTTCATCGCCCCATTTCTCTGTTGAAGTAGACAGTAATTGTCTTCGGAACACAAAGGCAAAGCAGAACACGTTTTATCCATAGGGACTTCAAAGTCATAATTAGTTCTGTTCTCTTCAGAAAATAAAAAACGCTGAGTTTATACTAAGGCTCCATCCTCTAAAAGGGGTAGGTGAAATGCAAATTTCTGCTACTGTTGCTTTATATGCACCTAAACCACTGCAGCTAATTGTGTTCAGTGAAAGACACTTACAGGTCTCACCATCAAATTAAGTCAAAGTGATCTGGTGACAATTAAGTTGATTATTTCTCGTATGGGGATAGAGCTGAACTTTCATATTTCTTTGCAAAAGGTGCATCCCTTGAAAATGAGAAACAGGTGTAGTGGATTTGTTACAGTATTCATATGTCCAGTCCTATGTTCATGCCTAGCCAAGTCTTTCGTTCTGGAGGAGGTAAAAGCCCAAGTCATCCCTAGAAGTGTATCACACAGTCTCATGAACAGCCAGGAAATAAACTGAGAGCTCTGAGATAACAGAGAAGCCAGAGTCACAAATCATTAATGAATGTCAGTCACATTCCAGGCACTAGGCTGTTGTAGTGGAAAGCTCAATTCAGATGTAATATATTACAATATTTTCAGAGTTTTCCTTTCTCAAACAAAAGTCAGTGCTGTCTGTGCATAGCATTTTATAGTTTTAGTACATTATGGTTTCCTTCTGTTGTTTGCAGTTCTGGTTTATAATGCTCCAGTACACATTCATATAAGGCAGATTCAATTACTGTAAAAGTTTTTACTTTGTTAGGGTTTTTTCCAAGAACTTGAGTAAACTTCCTAATTTAGAACAGCTAATCAGGATGAAAAAAATAAAAGATGTTTAAAACTAGAAGTTTTTGAGAAACTCTTGACTCCTGGCATACTCTCTCTTTTTTTTTTTTTTTTTTTTTTTTTTTTTTTTTGTTTTTTTTTCAGGGATTGTAGG
>VZTJ01003242.1:1111928-1187519 GCA_013397795.1 Orthonyx spaldingii
GTTTTTTTTTCAGGGATTGTAGGATCTGGTACCTGTCAGTGAGAAAGTGAGGTACTTTTAAAAAAATCTCTCCTGCTGTAACTGGTGACTGCTGTATGAGGGATTATTACTCGGGTGCTGTTCAGTGAATAGCTGCCTTGCCCAAGAGGAAGTTGTTTAAGGTGGAGATTTTTGAAGGCTGCATTATCTTGTTTCTCAGTGATTACTGGGGAATATAAAATGGCCTTTTTTTCTATTCTGGATGTTTCTTCTATTCAAGTTGAGATACTTGAACTGTGCTTTGAACTACATTGTGTAGATGTTCTTTTGGGGGTTTTAGAGCTTTCTGCATACACTTCTGGTAAGGTGGTTAATTTGTAGGGCTTGGCTACCTGATTTTGACATTTAACACTCTTCACTGGGATTGCATGTTTCAGGAATGTAATGTTTGAACTAATAATGGTTGAAGTCTTTGCTTAAAGCTGCTAGAAGTAAGTGAATAGTTAATAATGTCAATATTGCAATCAACTTGGAGGGGATAGGGGGCTAGTGGAGTTTGGGGAGTGGGCAGTGAGATTGATAGATTATTTCACAAGATGCAACTTCTGATAAAATGCCCTTCTAGCACATTAAGGTTGTCATCTCTTTAACCACCGGTTATCAAAAAGGCAGCTATATTATCTCCAGTTATAAGAGATACCTTCATAAACAAGCAGAAACACAAAGAATGATTCTACTTGCTTCACTTAGGTTCCTGTTGTAGAAATGTGAGGTTTCTGTTTCCCTGTTGAGTGTAGGCTTAGACTATCAGACTAGTCCGAGTTTCTGGTTTACAAAGTCCTGAGTTTTTCTAGATGCAAAATGGGAGTAAACTAATATGTCTTAATAATCTTACAACAGAGAAAAACTAAGTAGATTCTCTCTTTTGTCAACAATTTAAGTTTGTCCAGAAGTTTGGGGAGGAAAAACCTCAAACCCACCCTCTGGTTGGGTGTGCTCAAGTCCAAACTGAAGGAAGGGAACTTTTTCTAGAATTGCTGGAATTAGGGCTAAACAGCACAAATAGGCAAAAATTGGCAGCCATATGAATTAGATGCTCACAACTCTTGCTGAGGTACTTTTCCACTGGAGGGCCGAGTCTCATTCCTCAAGGAACTGCCAGTAGTCCCTAAGCAGATTTTAACTATGAACACGTTATATGGGAAAAGATTAGAGTAAAACCAAAACACTGTTGACTCGTGGTCCTGAAATTAAGAGTAAAAATGATGACCTAGAATGCTGCTCAAAGCTGGCTGTCCCAACCTATCCCAGCATGTTTTGTGCTCTCTGATGTGCTAGTTTTCCATTTAGCTGTCACTTCTACAGTTAACTATCTTAACAAACTCTGCTTGAGGCTAACCTTTAAATCCATTCAGGAGCTTTAGCTAATAAGTGAAAAGCTTTCCCACTTTCCTGTCTGTGAAAGCAGCACTGAGTGAAGAGATGAGACTTCAGCACCTCTAAACAGCTTATGACCTGGCATTTTAAAACATTTTTCTTTCTTTTACTTTACAATAATTGAGTAGAGTTGACTTTAGACAGAATGCTGAAAGAGCTGGAGTCATTGCATGATGCTGTGTTTGCCTGGCACTTGGCCAGTTTGGGGAGATGGTGGATGAGTTGGCCATACCCCACTGATGTGCAGTTAGTATTGATTTTAATGATATGAGGGGTTTGAGAGGCAGAGGTAATACGAACAATGGATCTTCTTTTCCCATCTGGACACTGTTAGACCTGCAAGATAAATTTCCTTTGATAGAAGGCTAAATGACAGTGTCATAAATTACCCTAGAAAAGAAAACCAAAGTGGGAGTCCACGTAAGGACACATTCTGCACTGCTGTTACCTCATGGATAGCCCTTTGCTGTCTTTTTACCTATTACAGCTTGGATATGTCTCAAACTATTAAATACATACAAAAGGATGCCCTTAGATGTGGACGTAATAGACTGACAGACTTGATTTATATTTCTCTATGACCACTAACCAGTAAAAGACTTGTGTACATATGTGTGTGGTTGGGGAAAAAATTATCTTTATAGAATTGATATGAACAGAGACACTCTTCTGGTTTTAATACATTGTTATTTAACCATCCCAGTTTGAATTCCTCCACAACGAAATGCTTAGATTTAAAAAAAAAAGTATTCTTCATTTCTCCCTGTTGGTGTTTTCCACCTTTATCTTTTGGGTGGGTATGAAAAGCACTCGTGTTACATATTTATAAATTCTAAAAAGTACATTCTTCTCTGTTTGATAGGATTTTCTGATAGCATGTCTCTAAACTATTTTGATTTATTTTATGTAATAAAAAGGGAAAGGATAAAAAGTTCTGTTCTGTTTACTTTTCTCCAATTCATACTGCTTCCTGGAGATCACTTATTATTCTGTTTGGTACATGAAGTACCGAAGGGTAGGAGTTACAGCTTTGCCCCAAGGAACTTGTAATCTAATTAAAGCATATGAAACTGCATTCTCAGATCTCAGTGGTGCTGTTCCACCTTTTTTCACTATATATTTGTGTGCAGTCATCTGAGAACCCAAGTAACAAATCAGAAGGTGTAGTGGATTTGATAATCAATTACAGTTCTCCCCACAAACTACCATCACTGCTGTCAAAAGGATTCTCCTCCTGTTGAAAAGTCTGGGTTTGGGGTCACAGGAGATCATATTCTCAAAAAGGATCTACATCCCGTGAGATAGCAGCAGTAAAAGCTTGCATTCCTTCTTTTAGGAGCCAATAAGAAACTAATGAAAATCTAATAGTCTGCACAGACAACTTCCAGAAAGTTGAGATTATAAATAAGATTTTTACCAGAACAGCACTGTTGAAAAATTGATATTTTTGATAGATAGAGTAGCTTCTTTAGTATGCTTATATCTGCTTGGATTATTTGTGGGGCAAGGTATCTGGCATACAGTAGAGTTGGCATGAGCCTTCAGCTGCTAATAGTTCTTGAATGGCTTTTGTTTAAGCCTTAAAGTCCAGTTCTTTGTTGCATATTCTCACCAATGCCCTGTGTAAGGCATCCTAGAGCATTACTTTCTTGTAGACAGGGCAGCAGTGAGGGGAGTGACAATGATGAAATGCATCACACTGTTCAAAGAGAATTCAGACATATCTATGTTAAATGCATAAACATTCATCTAATTAAATTTTATACATACATACATACTTCTTATTGGAATTCATACTGCTGTGCTAACTTCATCAGTCTGCCAGAGTTTGAAATTGCAGTATCAAGTACTTAATGAACAGATTCATGAGTAATCTCTAGAAAGTGTTTAGAATTAAGGCCAAATCTGAGGAGCTTTGTACTTCTTATGACATTTTTCCCCCTTTGGCTTTCATATTATGGAAGCCACATGAAATCAGCAAGGAGTCTTAAATTCATTCTTTGAAGGTATTAGAAAATACCTCGGAACACTGTGCTTGCCTTTCTCTCAGAATGTATGGTATTTATTTTCTTAGAAAAATAAGAGTTGGATTTGGCATCTTTGCTCTGTGCTGTAAATCATCATTACTAGGTAAAGTGTTTAGTCTCTTAATAGTACTACTCAAATCCCTGCTTCTCAAGGGAAAAGTTATGAGAAGCTTTACAAATCTGATGGAATAGAATCAAAACAGGAGATTCAGGGAGTATAACTCAAATAACATCCTGTTGGTATGCAAATCACAATGTTATTGACTTATTCTCAGTAAGCATTGCAATCCTGAAAAGAGAACTTCTGGTGAAATGATACTTTGCGTTTTCCCTTTTTTCCTTTTCATGTTTTCCCCTGACAGATATTGTTTGAAATTCTGCTAACGTACTGTCTCTGTTTCATATTTTGCAGGATTATGACTTGAGCCAGCTCCAGCAGCCTGACACTGTGGAACCAGATGCCATCAAACCTGTTGGAATCAGACGTCTTGATGAAAGGCCAATCCATGCAGAACCTCAGTATCCAGTCAGATCAGCTGCTCCTCATCCTGGGGACATTGGGGACTTCATTAATGAGGTAGAGGAGCGAAAAAGTGTTTCCTCCTAAGATCTGATAAGCTTTTATATCTTGTTTATTCTACTCCACATGAGTAGCTGTTATGTTAGAACATAATAACTTTTTAAAACTTCCTTAGACAATTAAAATTGTCTCACTAGACAGAAGTAAATATGTTCTTCTAAAGTGCAGACAAATTTAATTAACTCATTCAAACAGAAAGGGAAGATACATCAATTAACTTCTGTGCATTTGTATTAATTACATTCATAATACGTTATCAGCTGCAACCACACCATCTCCAAGCAGGATTACGCAATTGGTTCCAAGTAATAAACAGACTAACAAAATTGTAGTGCAGCCTAAATTCATTTATTAATTCACAGTAATTTAATAATGGAAGAAGTTCATTTTCATTCTCCTCATACATTACCCTTTGAATCCAGATAATAGTGGAAATTCAGTACCTTCAATAAGACCAAAAGAATTCCGTCAAATATGATTAGTGAGCAGGGCAGCTAAATTAAATGTTATGTAAGTACTTTTAATACTTCTCTTGTCATAGAGCTTTCAAAGATTTTGCATTATCTTTGATTCTTCAATCTAATAAATGTAATTGAGATTCAGACTATACCAGAGTATTCATAGTTCTGAAAGAAATGATCCTCATTATTTCTATCACTGCTCAGTCTTAAATCATTGGTGTTGTGGTACTTATGATAGAATGTGTTTCTTGTGCTTGCTGGTTATAGAAAAAAAAAAATTAACCCAGAATTTACTACTATTTTTACTTTATTCTGTACATGAATTGTGTAGTAGTTAATTATTTTCTCTGATTTTCTCATATCTTCCTTATCAGCTAGAGCTGGACACATATTGCAGAGTATTGCAGAACCATTTCTGCAAATGTTTCTGTTCTTGTTTGCCTTGAAGAAAAGTCAGGCTACTATACTAAAGTCTTTTGTGTTAGAGAGCTGCAGAAAATTGAATTTGCCCCTTTTAAGGTATATGGTGATACAATTGTCAAAACACAGGGGAATTGGCTAGCAGGAAATGTACAAATACTCTTGTAAGACATTGTACTTTTAAGAGACTCCAGTTTTTTGCATGCCTTACACTTCTAAATATTACAATTATAATTGGCTTCTGGAAAATAGTGGAGACATGGGACAATAAAAGGCCCACACTCTTGGCCGAGGCAGTGTACACAGGAACTTCCTTGTGCTTCGAAAAAATGCTGTTCCCATGCTGTCCTCATACAGCTGTGACCAGACAGTGCCTGCCTGGCAGGGAACAGTTGTGAAGAACCCTGGTTTTTCTTGTTCTCAGAGCAGCTTGGTTGCTCTGTTATGGAGCAAAGGCAAGAATGGGTGTGATCCTGCTAGAAAGCCAGAAAGGGGCCAGAGGTTGTCCGGCCTCCTACAATTTTTAAATGACTTAGCAAGCTGTTCTTACAATATTATTTTTCAGTAGGCTATCACTCTTGAAGATGATAGCATCAATGTGTGCACATGGAGCTGAAGAAACAGTACTTGCTGTCTTGATTTAACCCAGTATGTTTATATTGCAGTACAGATGAGCATGGAGTCGTTTTCTTCCTGCTGTCTATTGTGTTATATCAGTACCTCTCTTTCTGCTTCCCCTTGCCATCCACCAAAAAAGAAAGCTTCTCCCAGCTATTCATACACAGTAAAATAATGTCATTAATGTCATTGATGAAGATAATATATGGAAATATATATGAAGTTAAAGAAAACACGGCAATTTTCTTGTCTGCAAGTTAGCTCAGAATTAATTATATCCTCTGATTGAAAGGAACTTTGTAAGGTAGTTTCTATGTTTTAAGCATTATATATTTAGCTTCTCTTCTTCATAAGGTATTTTTTCTTAGGATTTCACAGCAATGAATTCTTTTACTGTGGGGCATTCCACCTAACCTTCTCTCTAGCAAACAGTAGCCACCCAAAGATTGTCCATGCTCTGTCTGTTTTCCCAGAAGTCTGAACAAAATGGGCATTTTATTTCTCTAAAATAGTGTCATTTTAATTTGTGTTTTATTTAAAAAATTTCCCATGGCAAATGTGAGTCTAAAATGTGTACTGGATGTGGGGGGAAATGGGTCTTTCATAGTTGTATTCACTGTTACAGTTAAATTTCAAAATTATCAGTGTCTAGAGCATAAATGGTCAGGCTGCACAGGTTTTCAGACTCTGCAGAAAATTGCACCTGCAGTCCTGGTACGATTAAACCCAAGCAACTTGGTAAGTTTCTCTCAATTTTACTTGAGGTAAATTGAAGAGATATCTTGGGTAAAACCTGTACCAGATGTTTCTTAGGGCAGTTCCTACAGAAGATAAGCTGAGCTGTGGAAACAACATAGCAAGATAAGAAAGAGTAAAGTTCATATCTCTCTGCATCCAACTTCAATATTGTTAGATGTAATTCTTCCCTTGGGCGTCTCTAACCCAAACCTCCCACAAAAGTAGCCCAGTCACTAGCTGAGCAGGGAGAGGTTGCCTTTGAATTGTCAGTACTTTGGTAGCAAAGTCTGCTTTACCCCCTTAGTTTGAAAAGATGCAGCACTTTTGGAGATCAGTCCAGTCTTTGGGAGGACTTGACCCTATTCCAGGAGATGTAGGTCAGTATGATCTTTTGGGATGCTGGTCTATGTGTGGAAATTAATTTAGTCTGTTGAATGCTTACCAGCACCTCAGACACACAGACAACGTTGTTCAGATTAGCTTCTGAATTATTCCAGCTTTTGACAAAAAATAACTATAGGTCATTGATTTCAGATTCTGGAGGATTTAGCTCCCATTGCCAAGCAAGCATGGGGGTTTTCTTTCTTCTTATTTTCATTAAGAGTCATAGAAACAAAAAGCGAAAAAGATTTAGTGGGTCATTTAGGTTTTTTCCTTTTAGCAGTACTCTCTTCTGGTATATTATTTTCTATCTGTCATCCCTTGTATTAAATCTACTTAATGAAATATACATAAGAGCATTTTGTAGTGTTCTAGTGACATCTCAGTTGAAAAACAAGTTAGAATTATGATAAAAAGTCACGCTTTTTTATAACACAAAGTTGAGATAACATGTACAGAGCTATGAACTGTCTAAAATAGGAAGGTTCCAGAGGTGTCTGATAGTCAAAATATGTTTTGCAGGCAAAAACTAAATGACCTCAGGGACTTTCTTGTTTTGTCTGTTTCAATGGATAGATGAATCTCTAATTTAAGAGGGAAAGGGAAAAACCTCCTTTTCTTCCAGTCCAGTGTACAAACAAGTCAGTGAAATAAGTCATGTGTTATTAAGAATCCTCTGTGGACCTTGCTTTCCATTTTGAGTCTCTCAAAGCCTAACCTGCAGAGTGTGGAGCATAATTAACGCTTAGAATAGTCAGGATTTGCAGGACAGTATAAATTAGACCTGTTTGAAGTAGCTTTGTTAATTCTGTTTTCGAGACCCACCTATATTGTCCCTAGAAATCTCATGCAAGTTAAATTGTGGTGGAGAGTTTGTGGCTAAGAATATATTTATAATCAATAGGGGACACAGCCTGAGGTAAACTAAATTAGAATTGCAAACTAAAGGTCTCATCCCATGGGGACATGGAGGACCCTCAATGCATTCTTAGTAAATGGTTATTGATACAGTGCACCTCCATGCAGAATGGAGTCCCTCGATGGTTTCTGTTTTCTCTTGTCAAGTCAAAAAATGGTTCCACATATAAACCAATTTTTTTTGTATTTCCCCGAAGGTCTCTATTCTTCCTTTCTTTCTCATCAAAAGTCTGCTGAATCTGATTAAGTGGTAGGATTAATGAAAATAGAAGCATTCGTTTTTGTAATGTTTCATGTTAGTTCAAGATTGGAGGGGGTTGCTTTTCTTTCATTTGAGAGAAATGGAGAATGCTACCTGTACTAAGGCAAGTATAACTTGAGGTTGCCATTGTGCCTTGGCACTGTAGTTTCTTCAGTTCTGCCCCTTATCTGCTCCTTAGAGAACACTCTACTACATATATAAAAGAGGAAAAGGATAAAAGTGAGTGTATCCAAGGTCTCAAACTGGCCTTTTTATTGCCATGGCTCTTCTGTGACTTCTTGTTGTGCACTGGTGGTGTAGCACATGCAAGGAAGTGTGACAATTCACTGTCCCAGCAGGTTCCCCTGCTCCTGAGGATGTGTCCCGGAAATTCTCTTGTTGAATGAGCTTCTCATTCTAATAAAAACTTTGAGTTTTCAGATCAGGAAACTGTAAACCAAGTAACTGTAACAACTCTGCTGCTCTGAGGTTCTTGAACACATCTGGTAAAAACTGAGATCTCTTTTCAGAAGCGACTGACACCACCTTGGCAGCAAAATAGTAGAAGCCACTCCTGGCAGCCTTTGTTGCCTCTTCAGTTGTGCAGATGCAGCAGGCTGTGTATCCACACTGCCTCCACCCACTGAAAGGGACAGCATAATAAACGAAAAAGGTGGCAATGCTGAAACCAAAGGGAGCTTCATAAGCTGGTATCACTGCCAGGGCTGTCTGACATACTGCAGAACCCAACAGCAAAGCGCAGCACTACGCTGGGGTATGCTCAAAGAATCAGCTTAGCAGAGGGAAAGAGAAAACAGTGTGTTTTTTTCTCATATTAGTATGTAACTTGTGACACAAACATTGCAGAAATCTTGGTTGTCATTTGAAGAGTTGGACACTAAGTTCAGTCATTACACTGTGAACCCAAAGATAGGTGCAAATGTCAGTGTAACTTGTGCTGCGCGGTTGAATCAATACCTCCAAAACATGACCTGCAGCTACGTTCTCTGAATGAAATGGATTACACTGCCAGCACAACCTTTGAAAAAGTGAATTTGTTAGTGAGATCCTATCTTGTAAGTCCGTAACTCAAAACCAGTTTCCTCTTCTGAAATGCTATCATGATAGCAGCAGCAAATTGATAAAAAAAAAATTACAACTTCCCCTTTGGAAAAACAGATGGAAAGACGCTGCCTTCTGCCTTGTCATAGATGACTGATAGGTATCAGAATTTCTGCAGTGATGTAGGAGAATGTTTTGTTCACTGACTTTTTTTTTAATAAATTGATATCCCATGGTTGGCTGGCTATTAGTAGGCAGAACTGCAGGGAAATAACATTTCATCTCCAAACCAACTTTCTAAATGACTTTCACACATGGATACCTGGCATTTGTACCTCAGCACTCCTTGAACTCAACTGGTATTTATTCTCCTTCCCTGTCACCTGCGTTCCAAACACATGGGTGTCTGTCACCTCAGGCAGGCTTAAGGAAAGATTTAAATACCATAAGGCCAGTTACTGCCTAAGAAGCAAAGTTGCCTTTGTGCTTCAGCAGCAGAAAGTACAAGAAAGCCTTAGAACTTCCCCCTTGGAAGCTGGATAAGAGATGTCTTCCAATACTTGTTATTGCCTTTTCAAAATCTCACATCTTTTGTGCTTATTATGGCCATCAGGTTGGAAATGCCAGAGAGAGATAACAAGCATCACCAATTATTCTTATCTCATAATTCAAAATTGCACTTTTAATGCAGGCTATTAATAACCTGCTTGATGTTGTACCACATGAAATGATCATTTCAAGGCCAAAATTTCATCTTGATTAGAGGTCATTAGCTTGATAAATATGCTATGCTTTTCCACCCCAATATGGAAATTATTTTAGGTACATTTTGCACAATTCTGAATTACTTCAATAGGTAATAAAGAACCAGGATTCACTTCTACCTTATCAATGCCAAATGCTTTAATTAATGGGTTTAATATGTATATACTCCATAATACATATTTGTAGAAGAAAAATGAGCATCTGGTTCCTTTCTGTCATATTTGGACAAAGCACAATTGAGAATAAAATGTGTTTTTAAAACCAGAATATGGAAAATAATTTGAAGGAGGCGCACTCACTCCTTCAAGTAAGTGGGAGTATAATAAAGTCATTATTTAAATAAATAAACATTAAAAATTAAAAGTAAGACCAGCACAAATAGCACTGGTAGAAATTAATAGTGAGCAATTTAAAATCTTAGCACAGCCTTACAGAATTCTGGAAGATACATTATCCCTTGTCAGTGGCTGCCAGAGTAGATCCTATTCAAAGTGGAAGATCTTGAAAAAGCGTTGTTAATCCCATGGAAGAAAACTGTGAGTTTGAAAAAACACAAACCAATGAGGGCTTTTTGACTTCAGGCTTCAGCCTTTTATATTCAGCTTGTAAATCTTCCCTGGATAAGCACAGAAAAATTGTCTCATATTCTAAAATTAGTTACTCATATAACTGTTTAGGTTTGGACTTATGTAAGAAAACAGGGAATGAAGAGGCTTTTCTATGGAAGAAATGTGGTTCTTTTCTGGCTTTTCCTCTTCAATTTCCCAGCATTTCCTCCAATTCAATTTGTGTTGGTTTTAATTTGGGCTATTCAACTCTACAGACTGGAAATCTGAAATTGCTGATGACCCACTGTTCGTGTGTTGATAACTTCAGTACTTTGAAATGAGGAAACAAACATGGTCATCATCTTGTATTCAGCTTTGGTATCACTCTGTGTTTTTTCTGAAGAGCAGGTGGATCTCATGGGTGGATGTGGCAAAACATAAAAGGCTCAAGACAGCATACCATATATTTTTCTCACAGCAGCCTACGGAGGTACATGAGTTTGCAGGACTAACTAAATATGGATCTTGGCACATGCAGATCTACTGCAGGCCAGAAAAGTCAGTGGGTATGCTATTGGCCATGTGAGATGGCTGTTAAAGTGAATCTTTGCAAACATGCTTATTTCTCCTTCCTTATCTGTCTAACCATTCCCACATTGCCCATGGTGCAGGTTGTGAGCTGTATATCTTTGAAACTGTTTATTTACTACCTTCAGTCCCAGTGCCATGACTCTCTCTTAAGGTTTTGTTAGGGCTGTAGTTGCAGCTACATTCAGTGTCCAGTGCTGGAATGCTGGTAACCTGGCCATTCTAAAAGGAGTTACAAAAACGTAAATCCTGTTTTGCGCTGAATGGCAGAAGAGGAAGAACTTTGTTTTCTCAAGTGGTGCTTGATAGATAACTGTGCTGCAAATATTCCGGATATGCTTTTGTCTCGCACTCAGATACAGAACTTTTATCTTCTTTTCTCCCTCTCCTTCTTGCAGGGACTTAAAGCAGCCGACAATGACCCTACAGCCCCACCGTACGACTCCCTCTTAGTCTTTGACTATGAAGGAAGCGGCTCCACTGCTGGATCCTTGAGCTCTCTTAACTCCTCAAGTAGTGGTGGTGAGCAAGACTATGACTACCTAAATGACTGGGGCCCACGTTTCAAGAAACTTGCTGATATGTACGGTGGAGGTGATGACTGAACTTCAAAGTGAACTTTGGTTTTGGACAAGTACAAACATTTCAACTGATATTCCCCAAAAGCATACAGAAGCTAGGCTTTAACTTTGTAGTCTACTAGCACAAGTGCTTGCTGAAGGCTTTGGCTTAGGCTGCAAACCAATTTGGGCTCCGTGGAATATCAGTGATCCAATGCTGTTTGGAAAAAAATATTGAGCTCAGTTACACTTGAATTTTACAGTACAGAAGCACTGGGATTTTATGTGCCTTTTTGTACCTTTTTCAGATCGGAATTAGTTTTATGTTTAAGGCTTTAATGGTACTGATTTATGATATGATGCATTAAAGAGACAAAATATGTTGGGGTGGGGAGGAGTAAGGTGAAACACAATATACTTCAACATGCTTTTGTTACATCGCATTGCTTTTATTAAAATAAGGAGATTAAAAATAAACAAAAAAATCCTCATGGAACAATTTTATTATCTGGGAGAGAAGACCATGAGGTGGAACAATGTACATTACTTCTAGTTTTAGATGTTAGGGGACTTTTTTCACTAAAATTCTAAAACTTATGCAGCTGGTTGCAAATAAAGGGAGTTTTCATATCACCAGTTTGTAGCAGAATTGATTTTTTTTTCCTTATGCTAGAATGTTAGACACATTTTGGTCTTAATCCATGTACACTTTTTGGTTTTGGTTTTTTGTTTTTTTTATTTCTAGTATTTTTTTTCCCACTTCACTGTAAAAAATGGTATGTGTACATAATGTTTTATTGGCATAGTCTGTGGAGAAGTGCAGAAACTTCAGAACACGTGTATGTATTATTTGGACTATGGATTCAGGTTTTTGCATGTTTATATCTTTCGTTATGGATAAAGTATTTACAAAACAGGTTGCAAACAAGTGACATTGATTCAATTGTTGAACTGTAGTTAGAGTACTCAATATTTTTTTTATTTTTATTTTTATTATTTTTTTGGTTTGGGGAGGGAGAAAAGTTCTTAGCACAAAAAAGTTTTACATAATTTGTACCAAAAAAGGGGGGGGGGGGGCGGGGAGTTGGCCTGATACTGGTGGCACGAGAAAATATACAGTATGTTTTGGGGGCGGGGAGCGGGGAAGGAGCTTTCAAACTGGAGAGACTTCTGAGAACAGCTTTGCCTCTGTATTGTGTACCAGAATATGGATGATACACCTCTGACCCCAACGTTCTGAATAAAATGCTAATTTTGGATCTGGTGCTTGGTTTGGCATTTTTTCTTCTACCTGAGCAGCCCTGACTGCAGTAAATAAAAAGTACACAAAATGTGTTCGAGTTCTGTGAGAAGTGGTGTGTGCTTCTTTGGCTGGACTGAAAATAAGCTGCATGTAAAAGAAAGCCTGGCATAAATTTGGAAGGCAAGTTCCCAGGTAAAAGCAAAGTGATCTGTGCTGGGATTTCTGGGAATTCACAACTTTCAGTTCCCCAACGATGGCTAGCTCTGAGGTTTAATGTGCATTATCTAAATAATACAACTTGCATAGTTTTTGGCTCATTTGTAGAATGACAGTTTAATGAGTGTGTGATTATGCTGTGAGTTGCATAAATAAAATAAATTGCAGATTGTGGCAGTCATCTGCCGCCTGGACTTTCTTGTGCTGAAGTGAAGACAAGCCCTTGCTAACCTGAGTGCACATCAAATCACATCCTTCAAGGAGGTGCTTACGGTCATGGAGCTCTGTCAAAAAGCTCCATTAGGAGATTTGTCATTACTAGACATGTTCCTGACCTGGTACCGTGATTTACTTGCAAACAAAGCAAGCGTAGTAGGTACAGCAGTTCTGTCTTTGTTAGAGATCTGTGAAAGATTTCCAGTTTGGGCTATAGCACATTTTTTTGTTAAAAGGGGACAGAGGTTATCTTTTGTAAGTGCTTGGCTCTTCTGCACAGCAGTAGGAGCTTTATCTTGATCAAACTTCCAGCTCTACAGCTCCTTTGAAATTGTGGCAACAGTTCTCAGACTTAGTGATAGATCAGCATTAGGTCTGCTGAACAGAACAGAAGGCAAATCATTTTTATGCCTCTCAAATGCTTATAGAAGAAGAAAAAAGATGTTTGAACTGATCATCTTTCATCAAATATCAGGTTCGTTCTTACTCTAAAAATGTGCAACCACATTTTGTACCTGTGGTAGCTGCTTCAGTGCCCATCAGAGGGCTGCACTGAGAGGAAGATGGCTGAACTTTGGGCCCTATAATATTTTTGAAAATCGGAAATTTTGGCAGCCTAATTTGTAAATGGCATTTGGTAGTGGCATATATTATCTCTGCTCTGTAGCCACTGTGTAACCAAGTGTCCAGGGGAAGTTACTCCAAGAAATGAGGCTTTAGCAACTTTGACCTTTCAGCCTTTCTGCAATTTGTATTTTCTTTCAGTGATAGTCTTTCATAGCCTATATCCTTCTCAATTTCAGGGCTGATAAAGGTGAGGAAGGGTGGTTTCAGGGAATAAACGTCTGAACTGGATGCAATGGCCCTATGTGTGGATGGATCTGCCTTACTGCATTTTCTGTGGGATTGCCAAATATTGATGAATATATGCTAATACTCATCCCATAAAAGTCTAAAATGTGCTCACCATGCTCCCTTCAGGTAGCTGAACTCCCAAGTGGTTCTTTTGTTGCCAAAGTAGCAAAGTGACTAAAAGGCACATGAAGGCTGCCTCTTGGAAGTTCTTCCTCTTGGTAAGCAGTACTTTTTTGAACCAGACTTCTTACACAGGAACATTTACATTTACTCTGCCATGGTCCCATTTACCTTAACACACAAGGGAGGATCTCTTCTGACAGGTGATGGGCCACACAATCCCCACAAGGGTCTCTCAGACCTTTCTGCAGTTGTTAAAGATGTCTCATGTGAGCCACTGCCAATTCCTCCTTTACACAACTACTCCCACCTTCCTAAGGAACCTTCCTGCTAGCAGTAGTAGCATGATCTTGGCAGATTTACCTTTCTGGTTCAGGCATGTGAAAGCAAAGTTCCTGCTTTTACCTCAGTCAATATTTATTATTCAAATAAAAATCAGAAAAATCACTCGAATGCTTAAATACCTATTCCACAGTGGTATATTTTATACACAATTTTCAGCCAGGGATGTCTAGATTTGTATGGTGTCATTTTTTCATATGTTTTACATTTGCTTAAGTAAACTTTTAATTTTTAGTCTTTCTCTAGACAAGGATCTTTCCTAGGAATTTCTTTAAAGCATAGGATAATTTCCCTTTATTTGGTATATGTCAGAGGAATAATGAAAATCTTTCCCTTTAGCAACACAGCCCAGCTGGGAATAGAAGTGGGGAAGAAAGGCTAAACTAAAAAGGCTGTGTTCCCCACAGGGACCCAAGGTGCCTTCCATCACACAGACAGGGAAAGAGCATCCCATTTGTCAGGCACCCTTTGATCAATCAGTGCAAGACAGTCTCCAGCCAACCTTCTGCTCTGTACTGGCCAAACAGCTTTTTGGGGTGTGACAGAGAACTTGGAGTTGTCCCTTCTCTGGAGTTCGTGGTTTCAATGCTGCTGCTGGTCATGCTGGGTTACATTTCAGCACTGAGCTTTCCCAGTTTTCCTCCTCAGTTTGCCTAGATAGTTGAACAGTGCCAAATTTCACAACAGGTTTTATATAATCTTCATTTTACAGCCTCAAAGAATCACGGTCTGATGTCTTGTTTTGGTTTGGTTTTGCTGCAGGCTGGAGGATGTATTCTCCACATAGCAATAGCTGAGAAGGCTTGTCTTCCTTTTCAAAGTTCAGTGTCCTGAACAGTATTTTACCCCCAAAACCTTTGTGTGTTTTTAGGACACCTAAAAATGCAGCAATTGCCAGTGATACAGTAAGTACTTATAATAAGATTTCGCATTTATGTGCTTTCTTGACTTCCCTGTCACAGACGAACATATACTGTGGTGACAACATGACATTGCAACCCCACCCAGAGAACTTTTGGGAAGATCTTTCAGGGTGAGGTGGTGGGCGTGCACTCTGAGCTGCTCTCCTGTAGCTCTGGCTGCAGAGAATGCATTTCTGCGTGTGTAACTGTTGCCTCTCAGAAGATTTAAGCATAGTTGCAGATCTCTTGCTGCTCTTCTCCGAGCACACAAAAGCTGCCCATGTAGGACCCCCGGAATGCACCCACACATCTCATCTCGTGTATGCCTTGCCACCTTTACAATCATTTACTGCCTCAACAAGATGGTCATTATTTTCTATGTGCTTCCATCTTTATTCTTCTCCCCCCATGTCGTGAGAGACTGTGTTTCAGAAAATACCTGGCACCATTTGTCTCTCGTTAACAAAGGGAATGCACTGGTTTATGAATTATTCTTGTTGCTTATTGCATTTCCCAACTAATGTATAGTTCTTAAACCCTTTTGCCTTGCATAAACAAATTCTACTTTCTTAGTTCTCTTGGCAAGGCTGAGAGAATGTTTCCACTTTTGTTCCTATTTCCACTTTCCCATTTTCAGTTTCTGTAACCATCTCTTTTGCTGCTGTTTTCAGACTTTTAATCAATATCCCATAACAAAACTAAGTGATCAACCCCTTCTTATTTGAATTTACTATGGTTTTTTCCTCCTAATGAGAACATTCTTGCAGACTTCCTATTTTCCTGTATTGCACCCAGGAAAAAGTTAGATTTTTCATGGTTCACAATGCATTGTATGTATTACTATTTCTTAAAATATATTCATTTTGAGAGGCCTTTTTTTTTTTTTTTTTAAGCACTAATGCATTTGTAAACCTCATGATGGTACACATTTATGTAATTTCATTAAACCACTTTCAGGTGGTTCACTCTCTCCCAAAGAGCCTAAATACTGATTTTGAAAGAAACATATTTTGCTCTGGGTATGAATAATGAATATAGCATTGTGCAAATTACTTTTATACTCCTGCTTCTGAAGATAAAATTTTTTGATATGGTATGGGTATATACAAACAGACAGATCCATGGCCCCACCCGTTCTGGGTTCCAAATTACAGAAGTTTGATTATTACATTATATTTGTTATCTACAGTACTGCAGAGTGAGCTTATAAAAATCCAGCTGTCTCTATGTGCCATAAATCAAAAGTAATGGCCAGATAATCAAAATTGTGTTGCAATTCTAGAACATTCATTACTGGTGGCATTGTGTGAAGCAGTTATAAAAACAAGCAGTGTGCTAGGATGATTAGAGGGAATTACACTAAAAATGTAGAATCATTACTGGTATGTTTTGACTTGAAGTTAACAAAGAGCAGTTTGCTCAGCAAGGTTATTTCAAGAGAAACTGAGAAATAAACAAAAATGTATCTTTTAGCCTGACCTAGTCAGGAAGCAATATTCAGAGCCCTATCTTTCTGAGAACTGATTTTTCCTCATTTGGGCAAAATGAAAAAAAATGAGAAAAATTACCAGAAATAGTCAACCCAACCCTTTAAAACTCCTCATGGAATGGGAGAGGCAACTTCAAAGACCTGCTCTGCTGTCATGTTTCATAACAAAGAATTCCAGGCTATTGCCAAGTTTTTTGATCTTTTTGTGTGGCAAGAATTCACACTGACTAGAGACCAAATAATAGACTGCAGAATGTCTAAATCCAAGCTCTAATTTAGAGTTAGTTAGTTCGGTGTTTCCCATTGTTCCTTCTTGGTATGACTAATTAAATACTTGCTATACCTAAGAAAAGACTTTAATGCCTGAACTACCGTTTGGGATATAAAAAAGACCCAGCCCATACTCAGGAACTACGCCTTGGTGTTTTATATGCTGAGTGAATTCCATTATTTTGAAACTAATGAGTTTTTCCATGAAAATCTCTTGGAAAGCTCTAGATTTTACCGTGAAGGAAACAGTTCACAAATCCTTTGCATTTATTCAAAAAATAAACTTTTCTGGACATTCCCATTCAGCCTTCAGCTCCTTGAAGGCAAGACTGAAATGGCGATAAGGTTGTCCTATGGGTTGATGACCACAAGGAAGCCTTTTGAGTACTATCCTTCAGTCTTGTCCTGCAGAGGCTGGAAGGCAATTCTTTCTGCTGAATAGCAGTCCATCAGGTCGGGCTCTCATGAAAAATGTTTCCCCTTTGAAATTCAGTAGTGTCAACATACATACTGGAGCAGTGCATTACAGAATGCAACTGAGAGTGGCAGAACACAGCCCTTCCAAAGCGGGTTCAGACCCAAAGCCCCTGAGTCAACCAAGATGCTCCCATTGGGGATGCCCTCTAAACATTCAGCTCAGGGAAACATTTGCATCTGTATTATTCCTGCAGCCATATATGATAGCATTTGAAGCTAAACAACCTTGAATCACCAGTAATATATGCCTGAATGCATTCTTTCAGAAAACAGAGACTGACATAACAACTCCAAGTTGTTCTCAATTGTCTGTTGACTTCCTTTTGAAAAATGTCCTTTAATGACTTCATCTTTTATAACAACTCACTGTATTCACTATGGCTCTATGTTTGCTGAACTCTGGACCATGTTGTGATGACAGGTGACCCTGTTTAAATGAGCTTTTACAAAAATCTATTTCAGAACTGAGTATTTGGAAGAGAATTTTGATGGCAATTTTGTTGGCTGATGGTCTCAAAGACCGCTAGACACTCAGACTTTTAGTAGCTGCCAAAGGAATATCCGATCAGCTGCCATTCTAGAGGAGAGGGAGAAGACACTGTGAAATTAGATTTTAACACTGCTCCACTCATACGTACAGTAGCAAAAAGCATAAAGTAAAATACTAGGTTATGAGCTAGATGCTGCATAAGAATTTATTGTAGGTCTGTGGGCCACCTGCGCAGTTATGGTGATTTTACAAGGCTAGGATTCATATTCAGTCTCAAATAAAATATCAGGCTTCTCTGAAGATCATCACAAGGTTATTTGTCCTTTTGGCTCTCATGAATATGTTGTACTTCCACATATTAGTGGATCTTATTGCTGGGGAGATTTTATCCACTACTTGAAAATCCTTAGCAAGTCTTAAGTGTAAATTTTTGTTAATTGAATATAACTCTGTGTGGGAGCCCACACAAAAAGAAAATGTTTGTGAATGTCCACTTAATAAAGATTATAATGAAATGAGGGTAGAAAGGGCAGATTATAATAGCACCCCATCAGCAACACTATATAAATTTGCCCATTGCAGACAACTGAAGAGGTGTTTCATAGCAGCAGCATCTTACTGTGACTTTTTTTTAATTCTAAAAAGAGTCAAAATGGGTATAATTTTAGAACTAGAGCTGTAGAAGTAGGGATGGAATGAGCACTTATTCTGTGATCTTGAAGATCTGGGACTTGTGACCCCCCTCAGTGAAAATAAAATTGCTAATGTCAACCCATCTTTGGCAGAGAGCACCTCGCATTGATTTTATACATAATTCAGAACAATTGACAGCCTTTTCAGGACAAGCTGGAGACCGATATGTTATGGAAGCTAAATTGCTTCTCCCCTCTGGAAAAGGGGGTCTCTTGAGGCCATGATTTATGTTTAATGGTATAAAGAGTTGGAACTGTGAAGAAGTTGGACTATGTTATGGCTGATGTGAAGATACAGTAAAGTAGTGGCACAGTAAAAAACTGCCTCCACTGGATTTGTTATTGTCATAAGATATCTAAAAAAACCCTTTTCTCCCCTCTGTCTTGCCCCAAACTGTAGTAAAAGAAGTGAGAGTGCATTACCCATGTTTAGTTTTGCACATACAGTACCAGATATATTCTCCGTGCAATCAGCTGGCAGCCCAGCCATGGTGGGACAAACCAGCAGAAAAGCTTATGGGGAAACAGTGCAGCATCCTTGCTGATGCTCTTCTGCTTTTGTCACATGTTGAATTGCTCAGAGAAATGAGCAGCTGTGAGGTAAACCTGTGGATAAAACTGAAATTTATTCATTTTCTCTAACTGTCTGTGTCTGAATTTCCACCAGGGCTCCTGGATGTTTTTGCTGGGGTCTCTCCAGGGTAGCAGCAAGTTCACAAGCACTTCTCTAATCCCCCCCTCCTTCACACCACAAGAACATTTTCCCCAACACAACCCCAAGCACCCTCCAAAGGGCTCCTTGTACAGTGGCAGGGGCAGGTAAATGTGAAATAACAAGCCTAAGAGTGCATTGTTTTACTTCATCCTCTCTTAGAAAAATCTGCTGACTCCATGGAGCATCACCTTTGCCAAACAGCTGGTGCAGAGCTCTCCTCATGGTGGCCACCCAGACTGTCCAGTCTCTGGCCACATTGCACCTTGTGCAAGGCCAAAATCAGAACAGAACAAACTTCTGTTCCTGAGGTGGATGTCCCCAGAATCTTCACTGTTAATTTGAAGTACTAGCAAAACTGCCTCTTCAGTTTAGGAACAATAGCAGCAGACACATTGTTCTATCTTATTTTCATTTTTTTGTTGTGTTTATGTGAGTCACTGACGCACACAGTCTGTATTCGTTGATGGTATGCAAAATTCAGTGCATGTAAGAAACTATTCTTGCAGTGTAATCAGATAATTAGATGTTTTGTCGCTGCCTTGCACTGTTTAGTATAAAGTACTTTGAATGACAATATGGCAGCTCCTTTCCAGCAAACTTTACAGGCTGTTTTTGCAAACTGCGAGTTAACTTTAATTGGGTGTCCTGAGATTTGCTACTAGGAAGGTAATAACCTCAGCACAATAACACAAAGCTGCATCTTTTCACTGCTGTCAGTGTTGTAAATAAAGGCTAATTTTCCAACAGACTCTCTCTTTCTTCAGCAATCAGGTTTACCAAAAGAGGTAGAGCCTTATTCCATAATTTCTGCAGACTGTTATATGCAAAGACATGAGCAACCCAAGAGGCACTGTGTGTGAATGAGTATATGGGGGTGGGGACCGACAAAGGAGAACTACATTTTGAAATAACAACATGAATTTTATTGAAAAAGCATTGAGTTGTTTGCCCTTTTATTTAGCCTTTATGATAGCAAATAGAAATGATTTGGCTTGCCAGTCAGACTTAGAAATGTGGAGGTGAAAAAAAAGCAGCCCAAAACCTCAGTGTAATTTTGAGTCAAATGAGGTTTGGATCAAATTCAATGCAATTTATTTTTATATACTGTCCTCCATGCAGAGTATTACAAAGCATTTTACAATGAGAGTTAATCATCAGAAGCTAACGGGAAAAGTAAGGTTTTAAAAGCCAAAAATAATTCAGTAGCAGGGAGGAATCATGGGGGCTTTTATTGGAGTTCTGAGAGAAATGACACAAGTTCTAGGTAAAGCGCTTTTTTTCTTTGGTAGGCAAAGTCCTGTATTTACTTGTGTCAGAAAATGGCACATTCTTTTTAATGGCACTAGTTTTAAGTGGCTCATCTTGTCAGAGAACCATATCAGTGTCACCCAACTTGAGACCTGTTCCAGTTCTGCTCTGAAGAGTTGCCACATAGACAACTTGCCATAAATAGGAAAGAGTATTGCTGAGATAGAGCTTCATACACTGCAAGAATTGCTCCTTCTTTTTTTCTAAACAAAACTTGATGTCCTCAAAATATCACCAACTTTATCCATTTTGAGGTTGAATTTAAAAAATATTAAAACAGAATGCTGCTATTGTATTACGGTCTTACGGATATGAACACACACATACCTGCACATGTATGTAATATTTATTAATTTATTAATAAATTAATATTATTTAATATTTTGTATATTGAGACAGATTCCCTGATCTCCTGCTTCAGTTTTGCATAACTGCTAAAACCATTCAGGCTAAGCTAATTTACACTAGCTGAGAATTTGATTTATTTCACTTGTTTTGTATTTACAAAAATCAATTATATGTATCAATCAATTAGTGGCTCTCAGTGTGAGGTTTTAGTGATGCAGGATGTAGAAGGAACAGCATAGTAACTACATCTAGCCCCAAAATGATGGGTACCCTTGGAGTCACCATTCCCTAGCTGACTTTCCCTCCAGACTCTCATGGGCACTCCAATAAACACAGTGCTTTCCAGACCTTCAAAACACCTCAGGCAAACCAGAATTTTTACCTGCTGGGTCTTCTTCTTTATTTGAGAATATCCTTCCTTGATAGACCAAAATAATTTGTACTGCTCTCTATGTTATGTTCACTGATTAGTCTTTGTCTTACACTGACAGCTCAGCCTGGAACATATATCAGAAAAGAAGAGGAAGACAGGTGTGAAAGCTTTTGGTTTGGTTTGGTTAGCTTAAAATTTTAACCAAGCCAAACATTTGTTGCTGGTCAAATTCTCCAAGTTCTTCCAACATTTGTATGTATAAAGTCAAAGTATTTGATGTATGAGTGTCGGCTTGATGGGGAGGCAGGGTCCTACCAGAGCCTGGAAGCTGTTCAGACACTTTCCAGGAGGGAAAAGGAGGCATGAAGTAGTCAGGATCAATTACAGCCCCTCGGTAAACAGAGAAGAGGTGTAAAGCTACACACAGTGATAGGCGTACAGCAAGGCAGGGTGCTGCCTCTTAGAGAGCCCTTGCTAGGAGAGGAAGCAACCTTCCATGCTGCACCCTGCTGAGCTGCTTTATTTCCACATGTGAGTTGGAATGTACTTCATTCTCACTGATCAGAACTATGGGGTAGGATATTGCAATAGAAAACTATTAGTCTAGATCACGGAAGAGGTAAGAAGATGCAAAATGCTTTTTCTTTCATGTGTTTTTCTCAGTCATTCATTAAGGGTGTCATTTTAGGAAGCACTGATTATAGGAGATGCTATGCCTCAAGCTTCCTTCAAGAACACTTTTAAAAGATATTGTGATTCCATTAATCACTTTTCTAAATGATGACCTCTAATGACACAGTTTTTACACAAATGTAACTTCACAGACCTTGATATTCATGTTTGTTACTGCGAGGCAAATGTTGAGTCCAGGACCGTCCATGTAAGAGAATGATGATGACATTAGATGGTATGTGATATTGTGTTACAACACTTGTGGGTTATTATTACACCAGCCTCTGAATGTTAAATCTCTTCCTAGTTCAAACATTTTTTTCTGCTGAAAGCACTTTTTGCCTCACCACTCAAAGCCTGAAGGTGCTAAGAAATTTTTTAATTCACACATTTTCACTTAAAAATAGGGGTGCCTATTACAAAACTTTGCAGCAGTTGGGAAACAAAAAAGTTTGTAACATTCAAATAAGAGAGTGCTTATAATGAACTTTCTAGTTCAGAAACTTCAGAAAACTACTGCTGCCTCGTATTTACTCTGTGAACACCCAGATCTTCTTGTGAGGTCAAAGATGCAAAAAAATGCTTCCATTTACTTTTACCTATTTGCTTTTCTGATATTTCAGCCCTCACTTCCCTGACCCCTATGTTTCCTTTGCTTTTCATACTCATGAGCCCCCAGCTTTAGCTGCATCTCATATCTAATACAAATAGGTCTTTAGGAAACCAGTAGGGCTGTGAATTACTTATTCAGGAGAACAATCCTTCTTGGTTTAACAAGAAAACAAGACATTTGTATTGGCTTTTGTTCTTAACCATCTACTTTTCTCTTAAGATTCAGCTCACAGGTTTTTGAAATCAATCACAAAATGTCGCGTTTCTAAGATTTTCAAAGGTGTCCTTGATGTCCACCACATTCCAAGCCAAATATTCATTTGAAGTCTGAAAAAAAAAGCATTTGGTTTATGCTGCATGATTTTGGTAGCAGGGATGGGCAGCAGGAGCGGTCTCTGTGAGAAGAAACCAGGAATTTCCCCCATGTGGGCCAGAGGCATTTCCAGCTGGCTCCAAAAAGGATCTGCTTCTGCCAAAAGCTGAGCCCCTCAGCAATGCTGGTGGCATCTCTGTGATAACATATTTACAAAGAGTGAAGAAACATGGTGCAGAAACTGTGTGAGAAAGCAGAGTGTGAAAAATGTGCAAAAAACAGCCCTGCAGACACCAAGGTGAGGGAGGAAGGAGGCGGAAGAGGTGCTCCAGATGCTGGAGCTGACATTCTCCTACAGCCTCTGGAGAAGAATGTAATGGAGCAGGTTGTCCTCCTGCAGCCCATGGAGGACCACGGCAGAGCAGGTGAACATGCCCTGAAGGAAGCTGCAATCCATGGAAAGGAGCCCTTGTCAGGAGCATGTTTTCTGGCAGGAGCACCCATGCTGGAGCAGCTCTTGAAGAACTGTACATCATGGGAGAGACCCCATGATGGAGCAAGGGAAAACTTCAGAGGAAGGAGCAGCAGAGACGAAATGTTATGGACTTACCACAACCCCCATCCCCCATTCCTCCCTCCCTACTTCCTTCAGTAAAAGAGTCAGGAGCGAGGGAGTGAAATTGAACCTAGCAAGAAGAAGGGATGGGAGAAAGTGTTTTAGTTTTGTCTGTTTTTCTCACTATCCTACTCTAATTGGAAATAAATTAAATTCATTTTCCCCAGGTTGAATTTGTTTTGCCCTTGACAGTAATTGGTGAGTGATCTCCCTGTCTGTATCATGACCCTGTCTTATTTTCTCACCCATCTGTTGAGGAGGGACAGCAAAAGAGCAGCTGTGTAGGCACCTGGTGGCCAGCCAAGGTCAGCCCACCACAAAAACATATCACCAATAATATTTGAGTGGCAGTATCACAGCATCATTAACTTTTCAAAACATATATAGAAACAAACACACACACTTGTGCCTTAGTTCTCTCAGCTCTGTGCAGCATAAATAGAATAGAGAAATATCCCAGGAATTTTGCAGTCTTAAGGATTTGAGAGAGGAGAGGCCAAGAAAAAACAACCCTGAAGGGAAGCTGATGAAACATAAGCAAAAGATTGAATAGGTTTAAAAAACAGCAAGTGGTTTAGAGCTGTAATGAGGAAAACAACCCTCTGGTTCAAAAGCAACTGCTTTCTTGTCCATTTGCAGGATAATCAATATCTCATCCTAAAACATCTGTGAGCAAATATAAGAAAGAAAGAATACTGTGTTCAGGAAAAGACTTGCTGACCAAGCCCAAGTTCCATCAGAAATGGAAGCATAAATAACTTCAAAATATTGATAATGATTCTTAGGGGAAAAGAGCTGAATAAACAACACTGAACAAAATGTAAAATTGCATTTTATCTTTCTGTTTTCTTGTAAAACTCTGTGCTAGCAGACCTGGACTGTGCCTGCCTCTAGCATTTGATCAGAATTCTATCTCAGTCAGCCTTTTTTATTTCCCTCCCTTATTTTAAGCATAATTATCAGATTGATAAATATGTGCATCAAGCATAACATCAGCAGAGCCTATGTTCTGAATTACTGTGGGATTGTTGCTTCTAGGGAGCAGAGGCAGTTTAGGACCAGAAAATGAGCATGTTTCACTGAACAGATTATCTTTTTCAGCTAATAATAGTTCATATCAAATACCATTTTGTGAAAGATAGAGACCAACTTGCACACCGCCTGTAAAAAAAAAGTGGAAAATGTTCCCTACAGTACTCACATATTACGAAATCAATTTTGCCTTAAAGGACAATTGTCAGAGTAGTTTCAATCCTAAAGCAGGTCTGTATGTTGCTGGGCTCCTTATATATTTATATCACAGTGAGCAGTACAAGAACCCAACAGTTCTCCCATTTCAGGCCCCGTGTAAAATTTGGTTTAAATTCACAGTAATGATAATGGAGACTGGATTGTTCATTGAAAATTTTTGTCTTGAAAGTTCCAGTTGGATCTTACAGTACATGCACCAGCTTAAACTAAACATCTAACTCTTCCAGAACATCAAGGTATTTGGTCTTTGTAGCTCCATTATAACTTGTTGTTGAATCTGATTTCTTCTCCACAAGCCAAGGTTCACTTTCCACATCAATACTCCTAAAAAATACCTTCTCCTTAGTACCACAGACTTTCCTCAAGGCAAGCTTAACTTTGTCACTTTTAGGAATAGTTCAGCCTGCTTCTTGTAGGGAGCCACAACTTTCTTGCCAAGAGAAAAAGATGAGCTGTCTGAAACAACACGCTACATCCGAAGAGGTCAAATCCTGTACACAACCTGGTTTTGGACACCGTAATGGGATAGGAGGGTGGCAATCAGCAAAGCATCAGCTACTTTCATGTTCCTCATGGAGTGCTCCTTCCCTCTGTTTTTTATTGTGTCAGATGGGCAGTGACAACAGCTGCTCAATACCATCTCCCAGCCGCTGGGTGCCTGCAGTACTCAGCTGGCTGATGGGGCCAGGTACTGGCCGTGAGGTGCTCTTGGTGGTGAGACCTGAAGACTGCCCAAAAAACATGAGAACAAGTTCCTGAAGAAGATCTGTGTTGGCCTATCACAGATCCCTTCTGAGTCTCAAAATCAATGGGTTTTAAGCTACTCATCCTAATGAGTGCAATGTTTCCAACCTAAGACCTTCACAGGGCCATTATGCTCACATATTCATAGAATCACAGGATCATAGAATGGTTGGAAGGGACCTTAAGGAACACCTGGTTTCAACTCCCCTGCCATGGGCACAGACACCTCTCACTAAACCAAGTTGCTCAGAGCCCCATCCAACCTGGCTTTGAACAGTGCCGGGGATAGGGTATCCACAACTTCTCTGGGCAACCTGTTCCAGTGTCTCACCAACCTCACAGTAAAGAATTTCTTTCTAATATTTAATCTAAATCTGCCCTTGTTCAATTTAAAGCCGTTCTTCTTTGCACTATGACTACCTGGCCATGTAAGAAGTTCCTCTCCACCTCTGTTATAAAGCCTTTAGGTACTGGAAGGCTAAAGAATTGTATCTGGAGGCTTTAAATCATCCAGCTGCAAAGCCTTGAACAGACATGAGCTGCAACACTGGGGGACAAAAGTATTTTGGATGTACTGAAGTCACATACAGGACAGTCTTTTGGAAGCTTTCAGCTTCTCCCTTCACTGGCTGAGGAGATGAGGTATTTCAGCAAAGAGATACTGAGCATTCTCAGTCACTGGGAAGCTGTTCACAAGCTTGTATCCCTGATTTAAAGTATTGTCATGTGTTCCAGAAAAAAAGGAGATCATCCAGCAATGCTGTTCCTGCTCCAAAAGGACTTTGCATTCCATGTGGGTTACATTCAGAAGCTGCACAGACTTTGGTTGCTTGTGCAACCCTCCAGACTGTATTACTGCATATGTTTTCCAATTATCCAACTTCTGTGAGAACAGAAGGTCAGCAGACCATTCTAGACAAATATTTTTGTCACCTTGCACTTGATAACTAAGCTTGCCAAAGGGTAAACAGCCATGATTTCATCATCAATCTTGGAATGACAAGGTTCTGAAGTGCATGGAGTGCATGACACGTTGCTCCAATATCAGGGGCAGAAAAGGAGCATTGACAAATGGGGCAGAGGATAATATTTTGTTTGATTGTTTGCATAGAAGCTTATTGGGGAAGCCTGAGAGCTTTGGTAAGATGCAAACATGAAGATACAGAATTTAAACTCAAAAATTTATGTTTCTGTTGCAGCTCTGGCAAGAAATGTAGATGAAAGAGAGTATTGAACAGTACAAAAAGACTTAAAACTCTCTAACAAAGGAGTAATTCCAAATGCAATAATAAACTAATTAAACACTTAGAAATATAACGAAACTAGCACTGCCTCCCACAGGCAACCCACTGTCTTAAATAAGCATTTTAATAATCCTCCTGTGGATTTCGGTACAATTTTGTCTAACCTTTATTTAAAGACCACCAACACAGCAATTGAATATGATTGGTCAACCTGCATGAATTTTCTTTAGCCCAGAGTCAGCTCTCTTTATTTCTTTGCCTACTTTCTTCCTCTCTATTTTTAAGTACAGCTGTCCTTTAAGGGGACTTTTTTTCTTCATCAAAATCTGCTGCGTTTTTCTGTCTTCCTGTGGCCATTGGTCTCTTGTTTTGTTCTCCCGAAAGCATTTGCTGTCAGCTCCTGATATTTAGAATTTTTCTCTTTGTTAGAATCAGCTTTTAAAACCAATATATTTTTGGCTCTCCTAGAAATCAATTTCATACCTATTCAGAAAATAGAGGACCGAATTCACTCCCTGTACAGCTACACTTACATTCAACGTACCTTGTGGGAGGAAATTTTTTGATACTGCAAGTGTTGTCCCCTAGCACTGCTGCTGTATCTGGACCAAGAGTTGGGTCTCCGTGTTGAGATTGATGGAGGTAGGTGTTCCATCCTTGAGTGTGCAAGTCTGCCTTGTAGAGCCTGCAAGATCTGTGCTGTTGAACAAGGACTGTAAGATTAGGTCAGCCAAACTGAAAATACATGCACAGCTGTGCTTGAACAGTCATTCTCCTCCTTCATTTCCTCTTCTTTAAAAGAAAGAAAGGTAGTCCTTCCCTCCAATATCAAATACTGTTCCAAGCTTGACAAACTGCTGCTGACAACCGTAGCCACCACACACAAAAATTATCTGTCAAAAGGTAAGAGATTTTGGAGTAGTAGTTCTTCAGCCCTAATTCATACTTTTAAAGAAGAGGGATATATACAGCTGCTTTGCTATCAAAGACATGAAGATTTGGAAGGTACCTTTTTTTTCCTCCCACGTTTGGCATATGTTTTAGCCATGCATAAGACTTTTCCAGAGTGGAGGGAACATAAGAGGAGGAGGAGGGGCAGGGAGGAGGCAAAATTTTATTCCTTTCTAAGATGCAATCTGAAGTGATTATAGAAATACTCGTTTTAGCTGTATATATTTTTGAAGATAAGAGTTGTTCATATCAATCAAAACAGAGTGGCAGCAGCCAAGTGAATTGCTTCAAGTAGTTCTGCTTTTTACAATCTGATGCAGCCCTTTGATATGTTTGTTCAATTGCACAGGGGCTCTAATGTCACAGGCACAGCTGGTTTCCCACTCAGCTATCACACATAACAGTGGGGGGCTCTCCTCCACTGCAGGTGGAGTATGACTGGTATTCCAAAGGCCCTGGGTTTTCTGTGGGCCCTTTGCCTCTCCCATTTTACCTCCATCTTACTAAGCTGAGAAATAAACTGTTCATAAGGTTTCTTTTTTAAAACTTAATTACTCAATTCCAGCCACTGGTGATTCCAAATGAATAAGAACTTGGGAACCAGCTGTTTTGCGTGAAGACATTGCAAATCTATTAATGGTAGAGGTAAGCAAAGAAGGATAGTGGAACCAGGAGAGACCTGGCCAAAAAAGTGAAAGCACTGAATGACATCCTGGTAGAAAGTGAGTCAGAGTTAGTCATCTGAAGAAGCAGAGGGTGAGAGTGGCATGTGAAATTCCAATTTTCTGCTTTCTGAGCTCATTTTAACCTGTTATACACAGTGCTGCAACTGTTAGACCTACTAAACCATTTCCACTGATGCCAATGCCAACCATTCTATTGCTTCCAGTGAGAATACAGCTGGGCTGATATAAAATAACTTTACCCTGGGAAGTAACATTTTGAAGCACTTAATTTACATTTTAAGAAGCGTGTTTTGTGGATGAACAGTCTTTGTTGAAACCTCTTTGGGTTGCAACTAAAACTGAAGCACACCTAATTTGCTGTTAAGATTAGGTAAACTCTAAAACATCAGAAGAATTTTAGAATCATTTTTCTGCCTTTAGTAAAACAGAAAACATAGAAATTAATATTTTAAAAGTTGTCTTTTTTATTTTAAATTTGTAATTAGTGAAGGTTTGATGGCAACATTTTTGGCAAGTTCCGACTGTATATGAATTGTTTTGCATCTCCTTGCATAGCATAAGGTGAAAGAAGAGATGGCAAAATACAGGTTTTTTTATCTATACCTGTTAAGAATGGACAGTCAGTAGTTGTCATAGAGAATGGTTTGGTTATATTCATGTGTCAAATGTTAACTGTTCTGAAAGCAATGTCTCTGTATCCACCATAAGCAGTGCTGGTCATTCTTCAAGGTCTGAATATTGAGCAGGTCAGTCCTGGAACTGGTGCAGAACCATACTATCCTACACTGACTCTTTCTTGGCTTGAAGAGAGTAGGCTTCAGCCTTGCAATGCAGGATCCACCCTCTCATGAGTACTGTTAAAATACCACAAGGAAGGAATCAGGGACCACTGTCCCTTGGTCAAGTGCAGCATACAGAAATAATGGCATGAAGAGTTTTTCAGGTGATAGGAAGCTCTGAAGCACCTTTAGATAGTGTAAGCAAATTAGCCCCTAAACATGTAAAGGCAGAAATCAAGGACTAACCTTAGAGAGAGCCTGGGACATGCTCAAGGCAGGACTTGCAGGCATAGAAAGGACAATAAAACCTCTTTTCTGAAAAGTATTGTAAATTCTCTACAGTATGACATCATCATCAAGTAGGTACATCTAGAGCGTGTTCAAGAGCAAATTCAGCAAGAGAAACTTCTGCATGCCATGCAGCCACACTCTCACAGACTGCTTATACCTTCCCACCTGAAAGCTGTTCTTTGGAATGTTGTTTTATCTCTTCTTCCCAGCGGCTGTGTAAATCCCACAGTTTGATACTCTGGCGAAGGAGAAAGGACTTGAAGAAGAGGAGGTGTAGAGTACACTAGTCATTCAGTGGATAAATGTGTCAGCAGAGGAGTGCATTAAAAATTATGTCTCTGGGAAGAGTGCTAAGAAAAATAGACATACTCAGGTGGTCTGTAGCTCCTCAAGAAGCTTTTTCAGTCCCCCCATCAAGATGCTGCAAAACAAAGAATTTGTATCTTTGGGACAGAGAATCCAGGAATGAGGTATGGTCGTGAAAAGGTGTTAGAGAAATCAGTGCAGTAGTTTCCATATTCAGCATGATTTTAGCAGGCAGACAGACACAGCTAATTTATAATTGGTCTTTCTTGGAACTCAGAGGCAGACCCCAGATTGTGACTGCCAGTCTAAAATGCTGCACCACATAATAAAAAGAGTATGGAAAAACTGCAGGAATCATTACTTGTGTCATCCATACAGTGGCCATTTACAGTGCCAGAGAAATTAAAGTAAGTATAAGAGGCCTGCCAGATTGTTCAGAATGAATGCACATATATTCTCAAGTTTTAGAAACAGACAAAAACATCATATATGGCAAAAAGTAAACAGATTGCACTAAAAAGTGATAATCAGCCTCTCTAGGAGCAATTTAGCAATTTAGGCTAAATTCAAGATGCAGATGGCATAATCTCCACTATGATCTTCTGGAAAGATTTGACAGAGATGGGTGCTTTGTTGACTGTCCTTGCATAAGGTCACAGAGCTGACCACATGCTGTTAATGACATTGTGAAAAGAAAAAAAAAAAGACATCAGAAGGAAAGGCAGGCTTTACATGACTCCCTCAGTTCTACCCAATTAAAAGTGTGCTAGTTGAAAAATCATCAGGCATTCACTATAACGGCTGTAGACACTTGGAAAAAACCCAGTGGGATCCTAGCACTTTAATCATACTATTGATCTCCCTTTCCCTATATCATTATGGTATTCTGGATTTTTCTTGTCTGTGTGGTTTTTTTTTTCTTTTTTTACACAACCTGCTAAGATATTGCATTCAGCCTCTGTATAAAACACAGAGAACCAAATCTGTGCTCTTTTGTACAGCTACACGCAGCCCACACAGCATTAAAATGACCATCATTTTGCTGGTCATGTCATGTGTGGGTGGCAATATGTAGAAATATCCTTTAAAGGGTAGTCTCCCTAAGTTAACTCAGGATGGAACAGGAGACCAAAATAAATAGCTATGTTCTATTTAACGTTTCTCAGAAAAAAACCCCTATAATAAACTGCAGAAATGACATCATGACCATGAAGATAACAAGTGAATAACTGAAATGCATTGTTTTATTGCACCTGGTTTATATTTCTAACTAAGAACTATTTCACTGTTTCATATTTCTGACACACAGAAGTCTCTGTTAAACATCCAGACCACCTATTTCTTCAATTAAGATGTGAGAGTTAGCAGTACATATTTTGTGGCATTTTTAATAAGCCCTTTAACAGGCCACAAAAGATCAAAACCAAGAAATAATATAGCTTTACTATGAGGTTGGTTTGGCATTTATACATCATGTTGAATACATCAGAAAACAAAACCAATTTATGAATAGTTCTGCTGCTCCTAATGCACTAAACAGGGCCTGAAATTATTCACTTTAAATTCAGTGAAAAAGCCCCATTACATTTAATGTGTTGCATCAATTGTTGTTGACTAAAATGTCAATATTTACAGTTGCCACCAGGAAACATCAAACTGTCACAGCACTTGCCTTTTGACAGCAGAAAACTGGCTCTCCTTGGTTAACACCACATGGAAAGTACTGGGAATAGCAGTCACAGTAGGGATAACAAAACGCTTGATGAAATCCAGGCACTGAAATCCACAGTGCCTTTCTCTTCAGAGGCACTTCTAATGCAATAGGTCTACAGAGGCACAGTAAGTAACTCCCACATCAACCTCTATTACATAAAATAATTAAGTCTACATCAATGATTTGGAATAACAGACCATTGCCACAGGATCAGTGTTGTGCACTTTGAAGAAGAACAAACCTGAGCTGCACCATGCCATTTATTTTCCATAAACGCTTTGGCTTTGCCTTGCTGTTCTTGCATCTGCAGGAACCCATTATCCTGAATAATATTCTGTTCCATTGACAATTATATCTTATTCCTGTCCTTTAAGTAGCCACTGCTTTGAGGATTTCTCATTATGTGATGCAATTTTCATCACTGAAGTTCTTTTAACTTTTACTGTCAGGACTACATTTTTATATTAACCCCTGCAAGTATCCAGAAACACGAGCTCGGAGTCAGCAATCTGGTAGAATTTTGAAGGCTGCAGCAGGATGATCACTGTACAGAGCTTGGGAACCAACTAATTTGTGCTTAAGCGGTCAGCAGGGACAGTAGAAATCCCAGGACTCAGAAGAAAATGAGTAGATTTAGGCTTTTCCCACATGCTGTGTTCTCAATAATACGAGCTTTCACTAAAAGAAAAAAAAAAAAAAACTTCTAGCCCTTCCAATTGCAAAAATAGTCTTCGCTAAGTAAATCCCATCGCTGCGGTTTTGTTGAGTCTGCAGCCAGCCAGACTGAAACAATAGCACCCAAAGAGCCCACAACTCCCCGGTTGCATCTTAATGGGCTGTTTGTTAACTTCAAAGCTGACCATTTAAATGCTAACATTATTAGGCAAGTAATACAAAACATAAGCACCCAGCTTGAATCATTAGCATTTAATTGCCTAACATTTTCTCTTGTTTAATCTACAACACTGTGCAGACTGTGCAGGTCTTAATTTTGGTTTTGAACAGTGGAGTACTCACAGTTATGCTGCCCTGTGTGGAGGGACTCATGAAGAAAAAGCAAAATATTTGAGCTTGCAAAAACCTGTGTCTTTTAATGCCACAAACAATGCAGTTTTACTCTAAAGTTTTCTCAGCTTTTCCTTTTTTAAATTTTTTCTTATTATTTGGGTTATTTTCCTTGACTGGGATGCTTGTTACCTACCCTGGGCAAGGATTGTTGTTAAGAAGTAAGTGAAGATTCAACTGCTAATGAAAGAGTTCCAAGTTGTTTCCTCTCTTCTTTGAGCAAATGGAAAAAAAAGCCCTTTCTACTGCTTTTTCAAGCTGGTGTAAAGGTCACTGACAATAGCTCCCCTGTAGATGCCTATGTGTGACATTTTGCCTGAATACAACAAAAACATGATAAGCTACAGAAAAATTCAAATTCTTTTCTAGATAAAGCTGTTTCTGAAATGTGACTTGTTCCTTAAAATAACGTACAGAATTTAACTCTTATCTTCAAATCTTATCTGAAGCTTAGAGCATGTCTCCTGAATGTAAAAAAAACACAAAAAAGTAACACAAATCATGTAAAATATATACAATGAGACCTGGACGAAGACTAACAGACCAATGTCTAAACTGATGATTAAAGCAAAGTGATGATTTGAAGTTTCAGTTTTTAGCAGCTGAGTTCAAGCCTGGAATGTGAGGATGGAAATTCCATCAAATCCACCCTCACCAAAAAATAATCCCCAAACTCTTTTATTACTGAGAGGTACCTTGTTGTTCATTTCAGAGGCAATGAAAAAGATGACAAAACCAAGCAATTGTGGTGTATTTTTGACATTTTGTCCTCTGAGATTTCTGTTCTGCTGTTCTCTTTTCTCCCCATGTTTCTCTGGTGTCTGGTTTTCATTGTTAAAAAGCAGGGGTTTCTTTCTCTTGATCTAGGAAGTGTTTTCTATCCCAAAGAAAAAGCATAATGAAAAAACATTCCACAGTTTCTCTCCAAGGTAAATTCACCTAGACCAACACCATCTCCCACTTGAAGTTAAGACTTGAGTAAATTTACCTGGAAGGAAATATTACCCAACTGGTACTCACTGGGTGCCCCAATTCTATTCACTTCCCTGCAGTTCAAAATGCAAATTTTTTGGCTCTGAAGAGAAGCTCTGAAGTAGATGGACATATCAAACCCATGTATGCAGGAAAACAAAGCTGTCATGTGACAAGTTTAAATATTTTTTACATGATATTTTCACTCAGAGATTAATTTATGGAATATTATTTTATATTAACCTGTAAAGCTCACTGGATTCACCTTACACAATGTTAGCCTGTATTACACTGATCCATGGTGAAAAATTTTGTCTCTGGACAAAGAAATCATTACTAGGCAGATTTACTGTCCAAAACAGTTAGAAGATGAAGCTTCCAGCCATCCTTCAAAAGAAGCCAAAGAAGATTACTGTAAAAAAAATTGGAAATTAGCAACTGCGGGATTGGACTTTGGTCAAGAACTCAGGCAGATGTAAAGCAAAAAGGATGGAAAGGCAAAAGCTTGGATCCTAGTGACCGGACAGCAAACTGAATAAGTGTTACTTTATCCCTGGTTGCCTGTAGACCTTCTCCTTTCTCTCATCCATAACAAGCAATCAAACAAATCCCTCTATCATTCTATAGCAATTTACGCTGGATGGCAGTCCCTTTTCCCATTCCCAGGCATGGCTTTCTAAAATCTCTTGTGTGGTTCTCCTAGGGAAAATATGGGCTGAACTTTTGCAAACTAATCTCAGGCTCTGGTGGTTTCACCCCAGTTTGGCCATTTTCATTACACTGACATCTTCAACCCACTCTTTTCTAAACACGGTCATTGGAATTTTATGAATCATGTTCTTGTAAAGTAACATAATATTGAGATGCAGTAATGGAGGGTGCCAGCAGGTGGTGACATATGTAAATTTCTATAAAGATTATGTGTAACAAAAGAGTCTTTAGAAGATGCAGACACTCTATGTATTTCTGCTTCCATTTCTTGTATTACTCAGGGAAAAAAAAATCTTCCTTTCATTATTTCTATCTTGGCCTGCTACAGCTAGTGGCAGCTGTTTGGGGACCTTTTTCTACCACTCAGATAATTTTGTTTGGCATTGATGCCTGAGTAGCTGCTGCAAACCATCTTGGAAACTCCTACAGAGTGCGTCTACATTACGCTTTTTTGCTGAGGGTTGGTTGTTTTTTTTTTTCCTTTTTCCTTTGGAGAAGTTATTACCAAGTGCACTGTTTACTGTTTATTGTCAATATCGCAGGGGAGCCAGAATGCAAAATAGATGGCTGTAATAGCCACAGGGTAGCATACTGGGGGCCAGCAGAGGAGAAATGCTAATCACATTGCCATTTCCTGGCCCATATGGTCAGGGCTTCAGTACACGATTGTTTGAAATGCTGTTATGAGTACAAGCTAATATCGATTCTACAGAGAAGACTTTGGCAAATCTATTACCAGCTCTCTTAAACTGCACCTCACTAACAATTTTGGGTAGCCATTCATCCAGAGGAAAAAATACATCTCTGGGCTTGCTGAACGCCTCTCTGAGTTGACCTTACAGGAGGGAAAACTTTGAAAAGTCACATTAGTGCTTTTTCTTGGCAACTGCATATGAACTGTAAATCTATTCTGGAGAAATGACTTGCTCAAGCAGCAGCCCTGTCCTTGTATCCCATGCAGGTGTAGCTGACTCATTCACAGGAAAACCCCTGTGGCCACAGAAGGCATTACTGTCCCAGCTGTTATTGTCACCCATCCACTGGAGGTTTTCACCCCAAAATAGAAAGGGCCATGTGTTGTCACGCCAGTCCTCTCCAGCAATCTTTCCAAACTTTTCTCTCTGGTGGGTCAAATGAACATGTAGGACTGTGAAGTGGTACCACTGAGGGAGAGGAATGTTCTCTGAGGCTTTGGGGTGGAGAGCTGGAGGGCAGGGCGGGCAAGTGGAGGCACCAATTTGCCACCCTGTGGCAAAAGTGGACCCAGCTCATCTGCTGGAGCTTTACAAGGCTACAGTGCTGCTGACCACAGGGCTGTTCTTTTGTGTTAGCACCAACTGGTGCCATTTGTAAAAACAGTGAAGAAAATAAAGCATGTAGCCTGTGGTAGCTGCGGAACCAGTACGTTCTGCTGAACCAAAGACAGGTTTGTATTCCTACCAAGCATTATCCCACATATTCAGAGCAGGGAGAGGATGAACTTGAGGACAATCAGTAAATAATGGAAATATACTACAGCAGTATACAACATTAAAGCAACCAGAATGGAGACAATTTTACTTTCTGACATAGTCAGAGTCATCAGTGCACACAACCTGTGCACAGTCCTAATGTGAATCAGGCTGTTTTGAATTCACTTTTCCCTAGTCAGCTACCTTTCATTGCCCTAAAATGTGGTCCTTTTCTGGTACTAAGCTCTATTGGCCCCACAGCTATCAGATGTGAGCAAGAGGTATTCTCAAAACTTCTTTTCTCATCAGGTTCCTAAACCATGCAATCTCCTTCAGGCTACACTTCATTTGGTCAGACGATGGGAACAGAAGGTCGTCTCCATTTCTAGGTAACCCTAGGAGCTGCATGTCTTTTTCCATTTGAAGAGCACAGAGGAGCTATCCACTGCTGCCATTTTAGCATAGTGTTAACCCTTTAGAAGAGATTCACTTTGAAAACATGGCCTTAAATGCTTGTAAAGTGTGAGTAAGATCACACAGTGATCTAAATCTACCCCTATTATTGTGGAGTAAATAATTTTCAATCTTTGGGATTAAATTTTCCTTAATACTACAAAGTGCACACTTTCAGCTCTGGGATTATTCTGTCTGGAAAGATTCTTCCTTGCTATGCAATGACTTCTTACAGTCTTTTGTATCTCTAGTTTGACTGTCCCTAAATGCCATTTACTCACAAAGCCATTGCTACATAGCATGTGTTCTTCTGCCTAGCAAGCTGTGTGTCCATTATCACTGATATTTTTGTACCACTCATCCTGATCTCAGCAGTGCTACATTATCCTGAGATTTTGACTGAATGTATAACTTTTTCTGCGTCAAAGACCTGTTGTTTTCAATTTATGGCCCTGATAGTGCATTTTGGGGTTGGCTTTTTTTTGCTTCACAGTCTTGGGAATCATACACACACAAAGTTGTTTTTCTGTAACAGGCAGGTCATTGAAGAATGACATATCCTGCTATGAGGTTACAGACCACTGCACTGCAGTCATCATGTTGCTCCATTCAGAATAAATCGGAGAGGCAAGTATATAATTAGGAGCGCTGTGTATATTTGGGGAAATGAGGACATCGTCAATGAGGACATTGATGATGGAAAACCTAGCAGAATTTGTAGTGTGAATAGGTGTGTACTCTCCTCTTCAGATTTACACTTCTTGGTAGGAATAGAGTTGCTGGCAGGGCTAGCTTCGGGGAAAAATGCAGCAGACAACTGCCTGTAATGGGCAGCAAAGCAAGGCCCTCAGAAGGGGCTGATCATTGTTCTGTTGTGTGAGAGCAGTGTCAGTGGCTGAACTGGGGGGTGTGAAAATAAATCTGCCTCTGGTGAGAAGTAACAGGAAATTAAAAGAAGACTGGTTTTGCTAGCTGGGGCTGGCAGGAAAGAAGGCAGCAGAGGAGAGGTGGCAGCAGTAACTGCCTTAGCTTCCCTGTGCCAACACCTGCCTGTTCCACACAGCCTCACCCTCTGTGCTGTGCTGCCCCAATATTTCAGTTTGCCTCTGCTGCTGACAAACTGTGAGCCAGCTCTGTTCTGGAGGCACAGGGGTGTCCTTTCCTTGAATGGACAGCTCTGGCTCTCCTCCATCCTGACTCATAACACTTTGTCTGTGTTGTAGAGGATCAAGCCCTTCAGACTAGGTTTTTTCTACCATTCTCATTTGCCCAACCTTGCTTTCACCATGTTGCAGTGCCATTGTACAGCACACAAGAGCAACAGCTTTTTCTGTCCTGTGTCATTGTCACCATTACTTAATTCTTGAGTTCAGAGTTCTGCTGAGGTTCAAAAGCCCCTGCGCACTGCATACAAAATCTTGATAGGATATGGGTAGAGTGGGATAATTTTGAGATGAATTGAAGATCTAAATTAACTAAGATTTTTAGGATATGTTTTCACTACATGGCCAAGCTGATGTACAAGTTCACCACTGACTAAAGGGGGAAACTGTGGTAACTTTTCTTCTGACTCCTCCTTTCTCCATCCTTCCCTTTTCCCCTCCCCATCTCTGACCACAGCCATCAACTTTCCCTCCTGATTTTGTTACAATGGTTCATCTGATCTCAAATGACTCTGCTTTCTCTTGTTCCTTTTCGCCATCTGATTGGGCTGCTCTATCTTGCTGTGCTACTTACATGAGTATGGAAGTCACCTCAAAGTGAACAGTGGGAGAGCATGGCTAGGAGTAGGATGGATGGAGATATTCAGGAGTGGAGCTGGACCTGCTGCTTTCACAGTGGTATTTGTCTCAGACCACGTCATAAGATCAGACTCTAATTGTGCCATGCGCTGGGCAGAAATCATGTCATTAATTTGGGCATTTCAAAGTACAATAGAGCCATTGAATCAGTTGGGCTGGAATGGACCTCAGGATGTCTTTCAGTCTGCCCACAGCAAGGTCAAAGGGACCATTAGAGGTCCCTTTGGTTAAATGTGTGCCAATGGACTTCAAGAAATCCCATTTTGGTTGCAAGATTTGCCTGCTGACAATCTATAGAGCATAAAAGTACCTAGACTGACATGAAAGGAAGTGAGTGGATTCAGCCTCCCTGCAATTTCATGAAAGACGTCCTCTATGTAAGTGGTATTCATGGCCTCATATTCTCCTTCTGAACCTGCAGGTTTTCAGAACAGTTCTCTTGGTACACATTTTCTTCTATAAGGTGTCCCTTGGATGCTGTTTTCCACAGTAAATCCTGGCAGGTTTCGCTGAGAGAGAGAATGCAAAGATGTTCATACCTCATAAATACATAAGGCAAAGGATGTCACCAAAGGGAAATATTCTCCCCTTTCTATAAAGGAAAGCTTTGCTGAATCTTTTTTCTCCTCCAGAGTCCCAGAGAACATCTGCAGCAGCATAGCAATGGGGACACCAACCTCATGAGGCTCAGCCCAGTGCCTTTCCTGTAAAACTATTTTTCTTCAAAGCTGTCATCTGTGAGGAGATTTTGTGAGCTGCTCACAGCTCTGAGATTTGTTGAGAACTTTTGCCTAAGCTCATTCTCTTTCTTGACTACAAGTATGCATTTGTTTCCTTGATCTGCTATCACACAATTTCCTTTTAAACAGAGCTTACTATGCAATCTTATGTCAGCCTTTGCATTTGTTCTTGTGCCATGCACAGATTTTTCTTTGCCTGGTGTGCTTCCACGCACTTTTTGAAGATTATAGTTGCTCTAGTTTATGCTATCACTGCTTTACTCACCTCATTTTTTAAATCATCTGTAATTTCATTAGAAATTATTCTTTCTGCAGGATGTTCCAACATCAGTATGAAAGATATTTGAAAGGCTGTTGCAAAGCAATCAGATGCCTTGCCTTCTTTTACCAGCTGTTGGGAACACATGATGACCAAGTGCAGAATTTTCATATGGGTGGAACAATCTTCTAATGTTTTGATTGGAACATTCATTTTATTCACTCTCTGTAAATTCAAAGGTGAATGAATTTCGTTAATCCTATTCTTCACAGTGTGGGTTCAGATTTTCAGTTTTTCTCCACTGGAGACTTTTTTTCTCTTGTGCTGATACACACTGAAATGTTCTGCCTGGCTGGTTCAGTATTTCCCTAGGAATCCTTCTAGTCTTAGCTGCCTGGGTGGATAATTTCACCCATTCACTGTTATTGCTCTCAGTTGCAATTTGATATCTGACATCCTTTGCCCATCCTCATTGATGTTCTTTCTGCAGCTGATACAGGAAGAGACCCTTTTGACTTCTCATGTTTGCCAAAGTTCATGAGCCTCAGAGCTCTGTGTTAGGAGTAAAAGTGGATGAGAGAGCTGGGTCTTTTTTAGGCAATACCTTTCTACTCATGTGACCCTTAATGTTGAAAGAATTAAACACTGGGAGGGAAGGCATTTGCTCATAGTTCAAGGTGGATTTCAGCTTCAAACTCTTGATTTTTTTTCAGGGCAGTGTTTCTAGGAAAAAAAGAAAGGGATGTGGGTTTCTCCTTGTGTTGTTTCACAGTTGCTCCCACTCAAAACCAGTCATGTTTAACCATGAAAAATTTCTTAGTGACTTTGTCTCACTGTTTTTGTAGGGAGGCAGAGATCCGTGAAATGGTTGGAAAACAAGATTTTTTTATGTGACAGAGATATGGCTTTATTACCACAAAGGAAGAGCTGCAACTGAATTCATTGGAGTCCATGATATTTTCCCACCCTTTGACTATACTCTTGGTGCACCTAGAGTGCCCCTTTTGGAAAACATCTACAGTGCCCATTCTAAAACACTAAATTGCTGACTATGTTCCAGCAGTTTGTTCAAAAAGACAGGCAGGTTCTCCAGTATTTCACTGTGATGGAGCAGCCCTGCTTTCTGCAGCCTTAATTAACCCTAATATAAGATACAGAAGCAATAACACAAGTGTATCACCAGTAGAGACAGTGACATGCTCTGGCTTTTCAACCTGACTGCTTTTTCTGCTCATCCTTCCCAGTACTAATTTCCCAAATTAACTTTGCAATGGACATTTGCCACTCTGGTAATATGGCTGCATCTGCACTCCCAATTATCAGAAGGTATGGCCAAAACATTTCCTGAATCATCGCCTGGTCTCTGCACTAAGGATGTGTGAAAGGATTTTGGAAGGTCAGACACTTTCTGTGTAAACAACATTGAATGTCCTAAAATACACTGTCTCCACTGTGAATTCCAAAACTTTTGTTCAGCACTTATGTTAGCAAAATTTACTTGCTTAGAGGCATGTGAAAGACAAAGGCAAAGTGGGTTAGAACATGGCCAGACCTAATTCAATTTTGTATTTAAGTGATTATCCTCAGGAAATTTTTACTTAGTTCTACTAATTTTAAAATTAATTTCTTAGGAAAGAGATGGAAAAAAAAAGTAATTGATATATAACTCAAGAACTACTGTGGCACTGAGATAGAGCAGTGTCTGTAGAAAGGCTGTGCAAAGATGTCTGAGCACCTTGTTTAGTGCTTGTAAATAGGCTGAATCCTAACTCATGCTTCTGTTTAAATGGGCTATTCCACAGGTCATATTTCTCATTTTGTGCAGCCAACTTGTCACCTGGTTAATATTGCAAAGATTTACACTAAATTCACATATGCCAGTTTAAAGTGTCAAGGCTTCTTTAAAAGAAAAATAAAGTTAACCTGGGCAAAATGAATAATACATGTTTTATAGCCAAAAAGTGGATTTCCTTTAAGTTTCAGAAGAACTACAAGTTCCTGCAGCCTGTGATTGCAACAATATTTTTTCCTAAGGAACAGAAAGCATTTATACCTTGATATCCAATTCCTTAAGGTATGCCTACACTTATAAATTTTAGTATATTTCTTCTCCATTCGCTGTGTACTGTGGCAGGAGTTGGGAACTATGTAAATTTTTACTTTATAGCTGCTAAAACAGAAGCAAACAGTGTCACCCCTAACACCTCCTGTGAAGCAACAGTCCTTGATTTTTCTCCAAAATTAAACAAAAAGAAAACACTTATAAATTGGTGCCCCAAATTCTGATAGAGTTTCTTTCCACAAGAAAACAGTGCCTCACCACTGTGTTTCCTAATGTCCATGCTGGTTTACAAACTGTCACACATGACACTGCTTGTAGGCTGAAAATCCTGTAAATCTCATTTTCAGATTTTAATTAACAAAAAAATATTGTAGAAACTGTAAAGAAGACTGCAAAGTGTCTAAAGATTGCAGTTCAGTTATTTTCAATTGACGAAAGATAGGTAGAAGCTCTTACCAAAACACGTCATACAATGCCACTCGTGGGCTGAAATTGAAATTTTCAGTGATTTGGAAGATACGCAATCCTGTTGTTCTGGGGTAACATGACTATGATTCACTGCCTCAAAAGCAATCACAGATCAGCAACTCCTTTCTGCCCCCAGCCACTCTATCCCATGTCAGAGTGAAGGTCACAATAATGTTCAGCAGGCTGGTGAATGCCTGGGGATTTTGTGGCTTCTGTTTGTCAGGAGTATGTGAACACAAGTTTGTCATCTAGTTTGCGAGTGCACAGGGCTTACATCCATAGCTATTATAGGGTAAAAGTAGTGAGGGAAAGCTGTGTCATGGAGCATAAGCATGCAACCCCTGTCTTTGTTCATATATACTTGCATTTGTAGACTGAAGGTCCCATGGGCAGAGCTAATTTAGTGGGTGTCTGGGCAAAGCAGACTCAAGTGAGAAAATTTTATTTAATTCATTGCCAAAATGCAAAAACTTACAGTCAAAAGCTGAAAAGAATTTGAGCACTTACATAGATAAAGCATCCATTTCCAGTCTCTGATGACCTTTGTGAGGTGATGGGGCAGCACAGGAGGTGGAGAAGCAAGGAATAATGCTCTTCTGCTGCCCTTTCTCACCCACTGATTTTCCTGCCAGGCTGCTTCTGAGTGTCCCTGCTCCAGGGTGGATCCCTCATGGGTAGACCCAGTTAACTTCTGCCCTTCACAGAGAGGAGGACTTCAAAGGGAAGAGGGTAAATAAAGAGGTTGTGAAGCAGCTCTTTTGGAAAGAGAATATGTCTGCCAGATCGGGAGAGCTGTATCAGCATGGACAAAGCCAAGTCAAAGGCCAGAGTGACACTTCATAAAACCATGCCATGGAGAGACCCTTAGGGAGGGTGAGGACAAGACTGATATGAAAGGAGAAGTGAGAAGGGGAAGTTATAGAGCAGTAGAGTGGAGGTGCAGAAGGCCCAAGAGAAGAAGGTTTAGCTGCTGATGTACTTCTTGAGGAGACGAATGGCCTTGGTCCTGCTGAGGGAAGACCACCAGCTCTTGGTCTTCCAAGAAATGATAAGTGGTGTTTTACTCTGCTTTTTTGCATTTGTGCTAGGCCTTGGCTGTAAGCACCTACATATCACTGGTCTCCCTGCCACCTCATCCTGTGGGGATGGATCAGCTAATCTGGGAACTTTCAAACAGCAATCTATTCCCTTGTGTTCTGGAGGCCATAGAACACTTACCGCAGTGGATAGTACACTCCCTTACACCTTGAGACATATTGATACTGTCACTTAACCTCCTCCGAAATTTGTAGTTTTATTAGTAAATTTTTCTGTTTATAACTTCCTCCTGCCCCCCAAGAAGTGCTGTGTAAGTAAGAAAATACTACTGCTGCAGTAAGAAAAAGTGGGTGTCCCAGGTCTGGAGCTATCAGTATGTGAAGAGCTCAGGGACTTGTGCTGAGGAAATCTTTTCGAACTGAATTACCCTAAAATTCAACTAAACTGCAAAAAATTCCTTGATTTTGAAAGAAGTAATTGGAAACTTTGTCAAAACTTTGTCAAAACTTTACTGATTTCCCATTTCTGGTTTTCTTCTGGAAAAAAAAAAAAAAGCTTTTTTTATGTATTCTGGTCTTTTTAGCAGAACATTCATGCACATCCTTTGGTGCAAATATTTGAAATTTTTCCTTTGACACTAGGAACCACATTTTTGTGTTTATTGCTACCATGTGAAGTGAGAGGCATGCAAAAGATATAAAAGAAGGTGGCTCTAATCTAAAGAGGTCAAAAGCAGAAGAGAAGAAGTAGGAATGACCAACTCTGAATGGAGGGAAGTTCCAGAGAAGCTGACTACAGAAGCAGCAGAAAGGGAGGCAGAAAGGGAATCCCATTTTATCCCCAAATGCTCTGCGAAGATGTTAGAGGAAGGAGGCAGAGAGGCCTGCAGTCAGACAACAAACACAACATCCGTGTTTTCTGCAATGCCATCTGTTTTACATCTTGCAGTGCATTGCTACATACAGCTGCTGCCACCAAATGCCCAGCTAATTTTAGGGTACTTATCTGTGCTTGAGCTTGGGTAAGTAGTCTCTCAGCCTTCATTTGTAGGAGATGACACATGAGCTCTTCCACCTGCTGTAGATTTCCTGACAATGTCCCTTGGGAGACCATAAAGGCAGCTATGCAGTTGTGGGATGAGAAAGAAGAGTCATACAATTAATTAGAAATTACTAAGTTGTCAGCAGCATAGGCTGTAGTAAGCAGTTTGTTTTCAGCCCAGAGAGGGGTTGACTTACAAAATAAATTTAAAAATCCCCAACTCTTTGACTGGAAGGGTACAGCAAATTCATCAATGTTTGTGTAAAGAAGCAAATGAGGATAAGGCGAAGCTTGTGAACAATGCAAAACAGCATTGTTACAGGAAAAAAGGAATGAACTGTTTTAGGAACACAGACTGTGCCAATCTCTGCACAATGGAGCCCCTCACTCCTGGGTAGAGGAACTTGCTGCTGAAACAACAAGAAGTTGCATCCTGGGAATGTGGATATCTGTATGTGTAGGACTTCTGCTTGTTTTCTTGCTTATCCATATGCATTTTTAGGCACGGAAGGGAAAGAAGAACTGCCTACCTATATATTCAATGTGACTGTCACCTTAGCTGGATGTGTGTGTGGAGAATGACCAAGCTGTACTGGGGAACAATTGAAGGGAGGATAAATTAAATGGCAATTCAGCCATGATTCGGTGTGTGGATGAGTACCACTGTTTCTCCACGTTTGTACCTTTGGATTGAGAAGGGCCTGAGAAAGAGACACTTAAATCTAAGACAAAATGTTAGTAGTCAAAGAATTTGAATAGAAGCAAATTGACAGCAAAATGCTGAACTGCATATAGACTTATGAGATCCACATGGGTGTGCCTGCAGAAAGAAAATAAAGAAGACTTCATCATAGTCTCCTTGATGAAAACCACCTGTTGATGGAAGCCAAGATTCAAATAAAATAAACAAGTCTATCTTAAGACAGTAAAAGAGTGCCACTAAGAATGTCTCATAATGTAAACTGAGAGTGTACATTCACCTTGAATACTGTTTACAATTCTGGGCACAGCACTTCAAAAAGGGTAAAGCAAATGGATCCAGAGAAGGACAAGAAAAAAGTATCAGAGGAATAGCAAGATGTCTCCTGTGTGCATGGTGATTATAAAGGTGAATGCTTTAGAAAGGAGCAAATAAATTATGACATAGCATAAATATATCCAGTACTGACTAGAACAAAGAAGGTTAGATAGAGGTACCTGTTTGCTTTCGTACTAGAAAAAAAATTACAGAGACACCATAAGGAAACCAGTTTAAAACTGTTAAAAGGATGGTTCCAGAAGCATAAATAGCATGCAGCTGTGTATAGACTGCAGTAAAACATGACTGAGAAAAAGGGATTTGTAGGATTCCAAAGAGTACTTAAGACTAGATCTCCAATGGTATTCAGGTGACTTTACTCCTACTGAAGCACATGTAGTAACTTCAATTAGCTGTGAGCTCAGTTTTGGGATCTTCTGAACATGCTGGCTGTAATCCAGTGAGACCCATGCTTTGCTCTCAGCAGGTAAATATTGTCCCTGATGAGTGCAGCAGAAATCATACCCCTGAGGTGAAGCACACACATATTATTTGCTGGACCTGCATGAGCATGTTCAGTACTGAGATTTCCATAAATAAAATGCCCACAATTATTTTTCCTAGGGGAAAAAATTACTTCATTGAGGAACAAACACCCAGTGATCTGTATAGGTTTAACTGTAACAATAGCATTCATATAATAACTTACAAGAGCTGACTCAAACATGAGGAAGAATTGAGCACCAACTTTAAATACATGCTGGTTGTTTATTTCACTGACAAGAAAGAGGTTACAAAAAAAAAAAATTCCTTTAGCTTAAAGCTGCATTTCACTGTCTGACACTCTATTTTGGAACAAATGAATAGTTTCTTGTCAGTATGCCTTAGTGAAAAAAACAAAAGGGATTTTTTTTTTTTTAAATACACCCCCACACCTAGAATATTTAAAGAGTCAAATACATGAATCAAATCTAGTAATAGTTTAGAAGGTTTGAAGTTCTGGTTCTTTATTGCTGAGAGCTGTTGGGATTAGTTACATGGTATGTGTTCCTTGGTGGCAAAATGAGCTGCCCTTCTTCCACTGCCCTTCATCCCTTTATGCCTGCTCCCACACTCATTCAGATGTGCCAGCACAACTGCTTGTGGGATCATTTCATGGACCAGATTAGGGAGATCTGTGTTGAAAAGCAAGCAAACAAACAAAAAACAAGGACAAAAGCCTTTTTTTCCGGTGTTTTTCTTTTTGCCCTGGATTGTATCAAGGGTCTGAGACACAGAGTGTTCCACAAACAATTGCATTGCCTCTGTCAAGGAGGCAGCAAACTACAGCAGAAGGGCAGCAGCTGGGTAAGGGCAGTTTTGAGGAAATTCCCAAGGTGGTGTTGTCAGCAAAAATTATATTGTCAGCCGTAAAAGTATCTCTCTAGACTCAAATTACAGCAGGACTTAATTCTAAAATTGATATTCACCCTATCTCTCTGTAACTGTACTTTTATACATATGTATATATGCATAGAAATCTATGTTAAAATATTATATATGTGTGCGTGTATATCTCTAAATTTTGAAAATACTAACAGTGTCTCACTAAGCTGTGAGATTTGTTTTCCTTCAGGTAAAAAACCTCCAAGAAACAAAACCACACAAGCAAATTGGTGTGTTTAGAGACAGAGCTAAAAATGCCTGGGAGAACACACTGCAATGTTTGTAGAGACCTATACAATAGAGTCCTAGCTGCCTGCCACACAAACATTCCTCTCTTGTGAATGGATGCTTAAGTATGGAGCAACAGACCATAAGCGTGGGCAGAGCAGCAGATGGCAGGTCACCCTATTAATACGGAGAATTCAAGAGATTCCAAACATTTTGTTGTGCTTTTACCCCCATGATCTGCAACTGTATGACAATGGAGTGAAGTTCCAATGGCTCCATTTTAGGGATGAGGAATCTGCAGATAGACCTAATTAGATATTACCCATTTACTGCCAGCTCCTATTTACTGTAACCACACCACCCATTCTTCCCTGCTCGCTGAAGTGTGTTTTATGTCTGTCAGCAAGGTGCTTTGTAGAGCTTGTGTGTGCTCAGATGCAGAATCAGGCTGTGTGCAGATATTTTCCCTGTCCCCAGGAAAAATGGCAAAACAACATGCCCAAGAAAATGAAACAACTGACGAATCTAGAAAGATGACTTTGGTCGCCAGGCTTCAAGATAGCATACTGTGTGTTGGCCTGTGCCTGTCACTGGAAGACCTCATGACTAAAGTTTTCCTGAGACACAATGAGAATTGCATTCTCCTTTAAACTATTAGATGACCTGTACTTTAATGTGGTTACCCTTAGCCACTTTAAGTGGCTTTTCACATTCTAAATCTTCTTAATATTTTGTTACCCGGGGAGCTTTATTAGCATTCACCTGTCTGAAAATGACTGGGGAACAGAAATGCAAATTACTCCCAGATAATGCAAATACGTGGCATTTTGCAAATGAACCTTCCAAAGATTATGCACATGTTAGAGCATATTCCTCATGAAGCTTCTGTCCTCAATTAAGCTGGTGATGACCATAATATATTATATTGTATGTCAGAGGTTAATTGTTCTCACCTTTTTTTTGTCTTTATCTCACCACCTTCTCCTTTCTTCTTTCCTGACCAGTGACAACACCAGTTGGAAGCAGCTGTCTTAGTTTGCTGTCTTGTGTCAGATGAGTTAAATGTAGGGCTGCTGAAGGTGCAGTTCACATCACTCCAGGGGAATATGTTGAATACCCAGGAACTGAGTTTGGGTGCTGGACTTCTCCTGCTTTTTCTTACTTCCCTATGCAAGTAAAAGCAGTCTTGGAGGTGCATTCTGTGAACTTTATGATGTAGGAGCTGCCCCCAGGTTTTCTGCTTTGTTGGCTTTCGGCCTGCCCTCACTTCTCTGAATTAAAATTGTGTTAGTTCAGTGCTTCAAATATGATAGGCATTCCACAGTGAAAGCAATGAGCAGCTGTTCCCTGAAAAAGCTTCAAAAAACCAAGTAGGTACCAAACCCTCACTGAAGGGGCAGTCTTCAGATATAATTGTGCACTGGAATGTACCATTTTTATCTGCCAATATAATTTATTTCCAGGCACAGCTCTACCTGACCACTGTTAGATACATTCATTGTATTCAGCACTGTACAGCAGGAATGGGATCTTGAAAATAATGCATGTAAATACCACTTTGTAGTATTTCATTTCTGCTTCTCAAACAATACTATCCTCAATAAACTCATGAAACCTTTTCACACACTAATACTTAATAAATGGACCTAAATCTTCCAAGGTGATATAATGAATACATCAAGAACCTCCCCATAAATAGACCCTCAAAATACTTTGATTTTACATATACTCTTCTTAGAAAACGATATAAAGGAAAAAAATTATTTAAATGACAGCCAGTGCAGATATTCAATAAAGGGCAGAAATCTTCAGTTCTACTGTTTTTCACAAAACATCTTTGGCTCCTCAGTAGCCATCAAGAGAGACCTACAAATCCCTTCAAATAATAAGTATATATTAAAATTAGTAACTCCCTTGGTTACTCAAAAGGACAATAATGAAGATATTATATTCTGTGTTATTCCAGTTAGCCATCTGACACCTATTTTCATGGACATGGATGGTTTCTTTCTTGTGTCTGTTCCATAGAATCTGTCAATTCTGTCCCTGCTAATGTGAGACACATCTCTGTCAGGACTTTCCTCTCAAGTGATCTAGTCAATTAGCAAAATTAGACTAGGCTATGAGCATATATATCTAACTTGTTTTTAGCTTTCTTTTCAAGGTGATGTTTCTTACCAGAATTTATAAGAAAACTCCAAAATCTGTACCTTTTTTTCCCTCTAGTTGTTTTGTAAATCTAATAAAAGATAAAAGTTCTTGCAGCCCTACATCTTAACAAAATGCTGGAGAAAATAGTCAGTCTTGGCACTTACGTGCTGAAGATTGTCTGTGTGGAGATGTAGGAAACAGGGAGCAAAAATTGTTTTTCAGATTACAGGGATGTGGAATATTTCATGGTGCATCAGCATCAAGAAAATACATTTATGTATTTGGCTTTTTCATAAGAGTAGGAAGGTGACTTATTCTGCCTGCTGATTTGTCATCTTTGCTGGTACTGACAGGTGCATTGCTCCTCATACTCATCTCTCCATTGGCACAAGCAATTCAGTTAAAGGCTATTACAAATGCCTGTTAATCAGAAACAGGTTTTAGTAACTAAAAATTGCCTAAGGAGAAATGTAGAGCAGAAAAGAAAATATTTTCTAGTGTATTTTCTGTTTTGTAGATAAAGCTTCTGTGACTTCAAATTTAGAATGCCAAGTGATGTATAAAATAGTGTATATAAAATCATCATGGAGTTGAAAGACTTTTTTTTACCTTTTGACTTCATTAGGCCTTGCATCACATTTAGTGATCATTTAAGAAATAACCCCCCATATTTTAGATAGATACACATACGAACTGTTTTGTTATATTGCCACTATTTCTTGTTCTGTCATCTGAAAAATCACAATAGTCTGGGGAAAATATCGGGGTTTTTTTCACCACAGAAATATCTTCTTAGATCCCTCTACTAGTATGCACAATATGGGAAGATATTTTGTTATTAAAAAGGTCACAGAACACTGTTTTTAAGAGAAAGACCTTCCCTGGGAATGTATTAGGCATATTTCACTACGAGTTTCTAAAGATTCTGCTTAAAGAGTGATGAAAACAGTCTTTACTCTTGCCCAATCTGTGAAGGCAGCTGCTTTGGGAAAGGGAATGGTAGCAAGACAAAGGGAGGAAGGGGAAAAAGCCCACTATGCAAAAAACCTAAAATTGTTATCTCTCTCTTTTTTCTCATTGTACTTTTGCACATATACTTTGAAAGTAATGTTCTTGGTAGACTTTCCTGGCTTTGCCTGAACTGAATATCACATCAAGCACCCCAGCCCAGCAGTGGTTTTGCAACCCTGTCTGATATTCCCTCTGTGCGTCAGGTGGAGGTAGATTTTGTTTCATGCATCACTCATAAACTCACTGCTGGGATTCTACAAGTTGCTACATCTCCCAGTCCTGTTTCAGAGGTTTAAAACAGAAAGAGATGACTGTACTTTTGTGGAAAATGGTCACAGGTGCCACATCATAAGATGTTGTTGATGTCAAAGACAACATTTTTTTGAAAACATGGTAAAAAAAGGTGGCTTTTTACAGTTACACCCGTGTTTTAAAAGTTTTCTTGAGTCTTACTGTGTGTTATGCTGCAGTATGATTTCGCATGCTGACAGAGGAGACACCTGTATCCCCAGCACAAAGAATAGGATAAACCAAAACCTCTGCTTTATGTGGAAAGCTGCTGCTTGAGAACATCTGCAAATCACTTAATCCTCCAGTCAATCATAACCTTTTCTCTTACCCAACTGTATCACAGTAAGATCACCTTTCCTTGAATTCAGCCTATTCTTTGCACCTGTTGGGCTTCTATCCTCTCTTTTCTTCTCTTTATGTCTCCACAGTGTGTGGTAGATCCTTTCGTCCTGTTTTTTCCACCATCTGGAACAGCCATCAACCATTCTGTGACTGATTGAGCTGGGCTTGTTTCAAATTTTGTGTCATTGGGCATCTATTGTCACTGGGCTATAAGTCCTTTCTCAGCTGGAAAAAAAAACATTAAGAAAAAAAATAATACCACCACCACCAATAATAACAAAGGCAATAGAACTTTCATTCCTGAGCTTCTTTGCAATCCCAGTATGAAAGCCTCTAAAAACCCAAGAGGCTGCAGCAATCATCCTCACTTCTACCTAGTCTGGGTGTAAGATTCATTTTAACAAAGAATATCTGTCTTTGTGCTGATATATGTAGCCCACAGAGACATGTTCTCAGATGTTTTTGGTAATGGCATATATAAGCCATCACAGTGAATTTTGAAGCAGGGCCTCAGGATGGGTGATGAATCCTGGACTGAATTAGTTTATAGCAAGGAAAATGTGTACTCCTGTCTGTAGCCCAGAAATTGTTCCCTGCAGATGGCTAGTCACACCTTTCACTGTGTTTTCACCTGATTAGGCAGGAGCATAGGAAGTCCCTGGTACAGATTACATTCAATCAAGTGAAACAGAAAAGGAATTTGATGGCACACAGGAGAAAAACCCCATGTTCACATTTCTGACTTCACATTTCTCAAAGTTCCCCACAGATGAAGGGACATCAGATTTCGTCTTGCAATGGGCCTTGTTACTCTCCCTATGACCACCCCCTCATCTTAGACATGATTGCTTTTGTTTTTCAACCACAATTTGTGCATAAATGTTAACAGGATCAGAACAGAACCCTGAAACATGCCATGCTTTTCATACCACTCTTCAAATTTTATTTTTTTAAATAATGTCTTCCTCTGCTGACCTTATGGAACGTGAAGTAAATGTACCTTTCAATACACTAAATTACAGTATGGTATACAACTACAAGAAGGGCTGGAAGGAAGATCTGAGGAGCTGATCTCAGTGCTGGGAAAGGTCACGGAGCAGATCATCTTGAGTGCCACCATGCAACACACACAGAACAATCAGTGGATCAGGCCTAGCTGGTGTTAGTTTATGAGAGGCAGGTCTTCCCTGACCCCCTGCACCTCCTTCTATGAGGCCACTTAGTGGATGAAGGAAAGTCTGTGCATGGTGTCTACCTGGACTTTAGTAAAGCCTTTGAAAACGTTTTCCACAGCATTCTCCTGGAGAAACTAGCTGCTCATGGATTTTATGGGTACACTCTTCACTGACGGATGGCCAGGCCCAGAGCATGGTGTTACATCCAGTTAGCAGCTGGCCACCAGTGGTGATCCACAGGACTCAGAGCTGGGGCCAATCCTGTTTAATATCTTTACGAATGATTTGGCCAAGAGGATTAAGTGTACCTGTAATGAGTTTGTAGATGACACTGAGCTGGACAGGAGTGCTGATCTCCTGGAGAGCAGGAAGGGTCTACAGAAGAATCTGGACAGGCTGGATTGATGGCCTGAAGTTCAACAAGGTCCTGCCCTGGTGACACAACCACCTCATGTAGCACTAGATGCCGGGGGCATCATCTGGAAAGCTGCTTGGTGAAAAAAGACTTCAGGGGGAGGGTCAGGGGAGACCTTATCACTCTCTACAACTACCTGAAAGGAGGTTGTACTGAAGTGGGGGTTGCTTTTCTCCCAGGGAACAAGAAAAAGGACAAGAAAAAGAGCCTCAAGTTGCACCAGGAGAGGTTTAGATTAAATATTAGGAAAAAATCCTTCACCAAAATGGTTATCAAGCATCGGAACAGGCTGCCCAGGGAAGTGGTTGGGTCGCCATCCCTGGTGATATTTAAAAAGTGTGTAGATGTGGCACTTGGGGACATGGTTTAGTGGTGGACTGGGCAGCACTGGGTTAAAAGTTGGACTTCATGATCTTAAAAGTCTTTTCCAAACTAAACAATTCTATGATTCTGTGATAATACACAGTTCACCCCAAAAGTCAGCTGAAGAGTCTTGGTGTCTAGTGTGGCATAACTAAAGGAGTCTTCTGAAATAAACCAAAATTATGAATGTGTCATGGAGGACAAGCTCAGAAAGATGCCCTGCTCCTCTCTTGCTCTTCACTGAGGTGGAGGTCACAGTTGTTCTTGTTAGGGAGCTAATAAGGACAAAAGTAGTAATAGAAACACTATTAGTTTTGTGCCACCCTGACCTTTCTGCACTTTTTGCTTAGTGACCACTCAAGGAATTTAAAAGGAACATGTTCGACCTGCTGATGTCACGTTACCAAGAAACCTAGCCAGACATTCAAGAGCACAATTGGAAAGGCTTTTCCTTTTTTTTTTCCCTAGCTCACTTATATTTCTAGTCTATTTGGGGAGGGAATAGCAATGGTCCAGCTGAACCTTCAGGCAGGTTTTCAAGTCTGATTGAGAAATGCCATGACTGAATAGTATTTATACAGTGCTGAAGATTATGTTTTGAAAAGCTTTTAAAATATTTTTCTAATTAGTCTTCTGCTATATTTTTGGATAGATGAGATATTACTTGGATACTGGTTGTCTGTACTATCAGGTAGCTTCTGAACTTAATTCTTGTTTCTTTACATGCAAAATCCTTCTTAAGCTATGGATGAATTAATGGTTTTGACAAAACTTACAAAAATAAAATAAGATGGGGGCATGCTTGGGGTTGTGTTGTGGTGACAGATACCATGTTTCCCAACATGCAGCAGAACTCGCTGTTAGTTATGTACAACATGCTTTTTTCATTGCTGTCACAATGAGCCAAGGGTGATAACACTCCCAGTATTCAGTACAGAAGGATCACCCCTATCATTTGGAGACATCTCCACTCATTTTATATTAAAGGGGTGAGAATTTTTTTGTGTGATGATAAGATGATACATTCTGCTATCACATAGTTCTTTCATTCCAAGTGCCAGTGCAATGTCTTTAAAGGTTTATGTGAAAGCCGTGTTTTGCTCTAAGTGGTTGCCTCATTCCTGAGTGTTCCTTCACATGCTGCAAAATGAAGACATTTAGCCCTTGGCCCTATGAATTAACAGCAGCCTTTCACTCAGCTCACATTTAATTACTGTGCAAGTCTTTTTCTGTGGGTCTTTGGATCTCATTGTGTGCTGGTATTACCCCTTGTGGAACCATTTGCATAACACAAAGTATCAGAAAGTGTCATTTTGATTTAGTCTGCTCCTGTTTAAGTGTAAACAACCACTCAAGATGTGAGGCAGGGGTATTTTCTGTTCCTTCCTAGCCTTGATTCAGAACCTCAATGGCTCTTCAGGCAGACAGATCAACATTTTCCATGAGGAAAATGGAAGGGCAAGAAACACTACAAATCCCTCCTTAAAGCTTGTATGGTATGTGAGGCAACTGGAGTTTTTCACAAAGCAGTAATTAAAATGAAGCACATACTTGGTGCAAGAAAAATTACCGGATTGGAACTTTATACCAACCTATTCTTGCTACAGTATTTGTTACTATAATTTGCCATATCCAAAACAGTAACTGTTTGTGAGATTTTGGTGCAAAACTCATTTTCGTTATGAAAGGACTGTGTATATTTAATTAATTTTAGATCTGCTCCTATTAGGTGTCATGGGGATATAAGAAACCCTTTTAAATGTTGTAAAGGACAAGGAGAGAAAGGAATTACTGGGAAGGACTCAGTTTCTGTCATCATAGCTCAATTGACTTGCTTTTTCTGGTAGCTACACTGCATCAGCTCCTTGCCAAAGAGCCTGTCTTCCCTTCATTACAATTTTCTAAATCTACTCCTTGCTTCCTGAACTGTCTGGCATTTTATCTGGAGGACATATCAGTTCAAGGAAAGGGACAAGACTGTAGAGATTTCTCTCCCTGAAGAAATTTAACCTTTGTGCTGGATTGACATGTCTCTGCACTTAAAACCATTTTATACCTAAATCATGTCCAAGTCAAATCCCTCAAGCCCCAGTATTTCAATCTTGAGGGAAGGGGGGAAATTTGCATCTAATTTTGAGGGGCTGGTAAGAGGAACTGTGCCAAGAAAGATGCCAATTATGAATAGGACAAGCTGGTTTTCACCTGCTTGTTGAGGTATATGCATAAGCAAATCCTTAGCTGCTGCAAATTAGTGTAATTCCACTCACATCCAAAGAGTCTCCATGTTCATTATGTGGATCTTTATTTTCAGGTACTGAGTGCGCTACACAATTTCCCGTGCAAGGTAATTTGCATTCAGGCATGGTGCAGCTGCACAGTTCTATAATGTTTATACGCCTGTCATTATAAAATGCTGAGTGAACAATAACAGGAGCATAGGAAGAGCAGAAAAGACTTGGGATGAAGTGCGTGTCTCACACAAATATTCAATGTGTTAACTGCTTTAGTATTATTTTCCATTATTTCTTAGCTAGACATAGACGGTCTGCTGGAGTGGAAAAGAAATAGTGTGTCCAAGAATTAGAAGAAATTAAAGACTAGAGCTATGGTACAGCTGCTTTTCTTTTTCCTGCTGCAAGAGCTAAGAGAAAAATGCACTTTGAGGCTAAACTTTTTAGTGTAGAGAAAATAAAAATAAAAATAAAAAAGCCAAGAACAATACAGGAAAACTTTAGTGTGTGCAACGAGGCTAACCCTGAAGGAAAAAAATATTCACTCCAGTCCACAAAACATCTCCTTGCTACCTAGTCTCTGTGTTTTACTCTAAAAGGGAGAACAACTGATGAGAGAGGAACTGGGAGGCAAAAGCGCAGCTGTCAGAAGGACCAAGTGAAAGTAGCCCTCGAGATGAGAACAGGAAAGAAACAAAGGAAGAGAGAAGCAGCACTAGGAAAGCTTCTATTCCTTTGTGCAGTCGCTTGCAGTCTCCCTCTCTGCCAGGGTCTGAGACATGCTGAATTCTGGCTGTCAAAGCAGCCCAACCAAAACCTTTTAGAGACATCAGATAATCTCTCCTGCTGGCCATTGGTCTTCAGTTGGATTTTGTGATGCTGTCATTTGAAAGTCACTGCCGATGACACATAACGAGTTAACAAGAGTCATCATTGAGAGCTCCAAGTGGTTTTAATATCTGGGTTATGAAGTTTACAAGTGAAAAGCATTAACTATTCAAGAACGGTCACAATGTCTTTCATCCTTCAGCAAAATGTTTAGACTTTTGGTCTTTTAGACTTCTAGTGTTGTCCCTAATACAAGTAAAGTTGAATTTCAGACATAAAATATTAGGCAGCTCAGAACCACACTTTGCAAAAAAGTGTTAACCTTGAAAAATAAATCAGTCCTTCGCAGTGTTAGGTACTCAAGCATAGATAATGCTGGGTATCCAAAGAGCTCTCTTACTCCTTACTATTGCAACTATCTAAATTGCAACATTTCTGCCCTCTGAAAGAGGGAGCAGAAACAGTCTCTACCATTCAGTTAACCAGTCACAAAACTCAAATAGCCAAGAGTGCATTGCTTAAGAACAGCCCCATTCTGGGACAGGATGTTTAATGGATATTTATGGACAAATCCTGCAAAACAAACCCAGATTATTAATTTAAAATACATGTAGTTCCACAAGAAAATACACAAATATGATGAAAAAATTTTAAATGGTTGAGCATCATTGAATTCCAAGTTTGAATTATTACCCTTGAGAATAAACCTAGTAAGTTTAAGGAAACAAAAGATTTTAAAGAAAGAGAACACAGATATTTTAAATACATGTTTAAGGCCCAGTTCCATCTGACCCCAGGGAATTTTCCTTCGAGCAAAGTGGGTGCACCAGAGTCAACCAAATAGACATTAAACTTTAATAGACATTACACATTTCTGAGGGACCAAGAAGGGTTTGAGTATGGGGAGATGAACAAAATGCACCCAAACAAATGGATTATACAGTATAGTAGGTCTGCATCTGAGCTCAGAGATGTTTTGTTCAGGCTTGGTTCAAGTTAGCACCAGAACTATAAGCAATATTTCTGTGTTTGGACCAATAATTTTCCTCTTTAAAGGAAAGACAGTGGAAACAAAATTCTCTTCAGTGAAAGACATGTAGCTAAGTCCCAGTTAGTCTTCCTTCATTTTCAACCATTTAAATATGTCTTATGGTTTTGAGATCAAGAGAGGATGACATTTTTTATCTGTATTGAGTTTGTACGGCCATTTACTGGTAGTGGGAAGTCTACAAGGGGAGCTTCTCTGAGAAGCTGCTAGAAACTTCCCTTTTGCCTGACAGAGCCAATGTGAGCTGGCTCCAAGATAAACCCACTGCTGGCTGAGGCTGAGCTCATCAGCGACCATGGCAATGACTCTTGGTGTTTTATGGTTTGGGTTTACCTCTCATTATCCTACCTTGCTTTGATTGGTAGTAAATTCTTAAACTTAATTATCCCAAGCTGAATCTCTCTTACCAGTGATGGTAATTGGTGAGTGATCTCTCCCTGTCCTTATCTTGAGCCATGAGCCTCACATTGTATTTTCTCTCCCTCTCCCATCTAAAAAGGGGAGTGATAGAATGGCCTTGGTGAGCATCTGGCATCCAGTCAGGGTCAACCTATCACATTATCTAAAATGGGGTCTTTCACAATTAGATGATGATTCTACTCCAGTAATTTTATTTTTAAAGACATGAGAATTTTTTCCAGAAAAACAGAAACCTCAATTCAAATTACTCCAAGCATGCTTTATGTTGTAAAGGGGGAAATAATATTTGAAATCCTAAACTCACAACTGCCTTAATTTCTAATAAACCAACAAAAAACCTGAGACATTCCAGATGTTCCAAGAGCTTGGGATTCAGATTCCACATATCAAGCCACTTTTAAAAGTGAGTATGAAATGTGGTACAGATTTAGAGAATTTAATCCACTGAGTTCCACTCATATCCTGTATAGACAAGTTGTTTTGCTATTCCCATCAGTAATGACTTTTGTAATTGGATATGCTGTGAAATTCAGCTCTTCTTCATAGCTCCATCTATTACCAGTTTCTCTCTTCTCTTTTTGATGCCCAAATTATCTCATATTCATCTGGACTTTGTCAATGCAAAGCTGTTCTTATTACTAGCCTTTGTTGTTTCCTGACTTGATTTTGAGTCAAAGTCCTTTCTTGTAAATATGTATCATTAACATACTTGATTAACTTATTAAATATTGCAGCACAAGCTCATTATGTGTTTGTCTGATGTGGTTTAACTTTCATTTTTAGTGAGTTCATTGCAACGGAAAGGCTGTATCATGCAGATGGAGTGCAGGGTACTGCATAATGCTCTCTCCCTGTCAAGCAGTGGTTCAAATCCAGTCTCTTGAAAAGCAGCTTTAATTATCACTGTCTAACAGTTTTGGAGAAGGATTTTTTGGTTGCACCCTCATAAAACAAGAAGTTGTTTGTATACAGACTTTGTTGCAAAAAGTGAAGAATGACAGAAAATGTTCTTTCTTCTAATATTCAATAAAGGACCTTATTCTAATAAACTGTTATTCCCCTTTGCTTCCTTGTTTCTTCTCCTTTTACTGCACTGTAGAATTTCTGCTGTGAACTTTTTCTTGCCTTCCCTGGGCTTTCTTCTGCTTATTAACTAAAGCAACTGTGAGTCTCTTTATGCTACAGTCTGACCCTGGGCAAGTCACTGTGTGAGCACGCATCCTTTTTCCAGCTGCAGCAGAGGTGCCAGCTGAAGAGGTTATCGGCCCAACCTTGCCTCCTAGCTACCCATCCTTGCCAGAGGCAAAACAGCTTGAGCTGCTTTCAGGAATGTACTTGAATCCAGATGGGGTAGCAGAGATTTACTTGTCGCCCTCTCGAGAGCTCTCTTGTTTGGGCTGAAATGGGTTGGGAAGCTTTTCCATGAGCAGCTGAAGGAGCCTGAAGGAGCAGCAGATTCTGCTGGGAGAGCAGTGATTTGCCGTGGCACTGAGAGAGCTGCAGCAGCTCCTTCTGTCACGTTAGGTGTAGGTAAAAGATGCCACATGTCCACACACTCTTGGTCACCATGCTCAGTCTATCCTGTCTGTAACATTGGCTTGATGCCATTCTCTGAATTTCATGCAAGGTAGAATTAATGAACTGTGCCAACGCCTCCAAGAATAAGGATGGAAAGCACAAAGAAAGCCAAAGCATGATTAAGAATTGCTATGTCAGATTCTAACAGAGTGATGGCAGGCATAGCTGCTGCATTTTAGTCATGAAACAAAGTAAATGGTTTGTTTCCATGCTAACTATTCATGGCAGATAAGAATTCCCTCTCCCAGTGTCCCTGGAGGAAAGGCTTCATGTGTCTGTCCAGCTCCGCGTGAAAAGTGCACGCCAGACTATAGGTCACAGCAACCCCCTCTACCCCCAACCCTAGACTAGACAAGAGATAGGTCATTTTTGCCTTCTAGGCTCTTCTATTTTCTTGTCCATGCAAGCTCAGTTGAGCTTGCTATCATATCAGGGACGAGAGGATTGGGTACCTCCGTCTGCCTGTTTACTGCACAAGACGTAGATTGCTGGTCTCCTGTAACAAGAAAAATCCCTGAGGGAATAAGAGGTTTCTCTACCTCCCTATGATGTTTCTCTACATGGATGGACAGGCCAGGTCAAAATGTGATTCTTTATGATCAGCACATCTTTCTGCTACTGCCTTATCAGTAAAGAAGGCCCAGGGCTCCTGAATACACTTGGCCACCACACTGCCCTGCAGACAAGCAACATCAATGCACAGTTCTGGCATATCACTTGTCTTCTGCCTGCATTTGTAATACTCGTTTGTTGCAATGCAGGGATGCCCTCCCAGCAGAGTAGAGCAAGCCTGTTCTGTCAAGTTTCTGATGCGGGAATTTGCAATTAAGTCAAAAGTGTAATTTTTCTGCAGTGTCTGTGTACTGAGAAAATCACTAATATTCCTGGGAATAAATCCACTCAGTCACTATGATAGTCTCAGGAAGACAGTAGGAAAGATATGTCTGTGTTTGGAGGGCTGGGACACACTGTCTATATTAATTAAGAACTGAAATTGATATTCTCCAATAGACATACCTGTTTCAAGATTTATTCAGCTCCAGTTCACACAGTCCATAAAGAATCTAAGAATCGCTTAGTAAAGGAACTATTCAGACATTGTTTTTTCAAAAAATAAGGTGACACAGTAGAAGGTGACACTATCCCTTTGCTGTCTAAGAGGTAAAATAGCTCTTACACTCCAGGAAGAAAAACTGTCTCCTTTGGAAGAAATAGTGAAGAACATATATGGTCTGTATTGCACGGGAAATCAGTCTTGATGATTACCATTGTCTCTGCTGGCTTTAAGTTTGTCAGTCTCTGCAGCTGATAGTCTGGGGTCTTGCACTAGTGCTAAACTAGTCTTTAGGAAGTGTAGAGCCATTATATATTATATAAACCATGGGACAACCTGACTGTGTGATCAGCAGCTTTTCAATTTGCAATATGTCCTTTATAAAGAATCACACTTTCTTTTAGAACACACAGGCAAAAAAATATTTTTGTGTTCATCAAACTGTTGGAGCTACATGACAACAAGCAAGAAGTCCGGAAACCATGGGAAAGAGGGCATCATAATCCATAACACTGCATAATTAATCATTTTTGCAAAAACACAGTCTTAAAAGCCTTGAAGTGTTTATAAGCTTCTAGTGGCCTATTAATAAAACACAGTCAAAATGGAAATTAACTCTTTAAAATATGACGGTGGGTAAAATGAAATTTTCCACAGAATAATATTAGTCAGAGGGCATGCATGTCTTTGTCTCCTGTTCTTTTAGAAAGAATCACTGAATAAATCTAACTTTTGATTTAAACTGAAGGTAGGTACAATACTGTATGGGATGGTAATTAGTTCTACAGAACAGGAAAAATGTTAACAGAGGAGCCACATAGTCTAAAATTAAAACTGTTCCAATGGTTTAACAGGTCATCTAAACAACACAGTTTCTGATGGCAGGAATTATCAAGAAATTCAAGCATTTCTCAGTGCTTCATGATGTTTCTCCATAGCCTATCGCAGTTTCTTTTTAAAATGAAGCCTAATTGGTTTACAGTGCACACTCATCATTTCACATGCCAAAAATATCGTCTATTAGAGGAACATTAAGGTGATAAAATAATCCCACAGAAGCAAGAAAAACTAGTTGCAGATTAAACCTCTATGGTGTAATATAAAGGGCACCACAGGAACACATTAATGTGGAACCTAATTTTGGAAACATAATGATAATGATTATTTTCCAACAGGTAATAAGAATAATTGGCATTTATGCTGGTGTCTTGCCTCCTGTATGATCTGGACACATTAACTATGGCTGAGGGGAAGGTACCATTTGGGTGAATGAAGGAAGTGGTGGGGAAGCAGGTCTGTGACCTGCTGTAGAATAGGGCTGTTAGGAAAGTTTCACACAGCTGCCCTTCCATTGCCATGAAAAGGCCAGAGGTGTTTATGTGGACAGGTGCTGAGCTTGGGGACTTAAGCTAAAACAGTACTGGGTGCTTTAGAGAAGCTCAGGCTAATGTCTACATAAAGTTAAAGGAGCTGGGAATATGGAGTTTTTATAGTCTTTTAATTCCATTTGTGCTTGGGGAATGTTTTTCATTTTGCTTTTTTAGGTAATTTTTCAGGTTTTATTATGCTAAGTAAATACAGAAAAAAGATTATATTGTTGATTTGGTAGTAATGTAATAATAGTAAAACTAATGTAAATTTAGATACAATTGTGTAAAAACGACATAAAACCTTTTACTAAGCTTCAAAGAAAGAAGCTGAAGTTGAACCAGACCAAAGGTTCATGAAGTCAGTCAGGTCTGACGCTATTATGTATTGGTCATAGCCTCAAAAACTGAGTTCTCAAACAAACACAGCAGATTACAGAGTGATGCTGGCCATTACTTGTCCTAGGCTGCAATGTAAGATATATTCTGTTACCATCTCCACAAGCTGTTAAAACAGGTGGGGCGCTGTTTGATATCCCCTGTCATGACTCACCCCTGATAACTCCCTCCGGGTGTTACCTCTGTTAATGGGCGGTCAAGAACCCACCTCATGACTCATGGAGTTACCTCCTGGAATTACCTCATCCCATTGTGAGATGCTCCGCCCAGGGGGGAGGAGCCAAGAATTCCCAACTGAATAAAACCTGGACTTTGGAACTGCACAAGTCAGCCCTGCCTACAGGATTCCCAGAAGACAAAAGTTACCACTGGACCTGCAGGTGGAGACCAGACCCTTCTACAGGATCACCGCTTCAACTGAACCACTTCACTTGGACTACTACCACCATCCTGACTAACAGGGTGTTAGGTTGTACCCCAACTCTGTCAGTTTTCTTCTTGTATTATTGCATTTACTTTAATTTTCCTATTAAATTATAATTCTGACTTGCAGTCTCCCACTGGTTTGTTTTCAAACTAGAACATTACTAAACCATCACACCTGAATTTTTGAGCCATAGTTGCCTGTACACCTTAAGTTGCCTTCAGCCAGCAGTGATGTTACAGCAGGTTATTCTGCTTTGCTCCCCCCCTGGACTGGCATCAGATCTTGCTGGTGGGTGAGGCCATAAGTGTTGATGCAGCTGGAAGGGAATAAGATTGGGAAACCAAGCAAGTTAAAACTAGTTGGGAGGGTTTTTTTGCCCTTTTTTTTTCCTCACCTCTGGGTTAGTTTTAACAAGGATCTGTTTTCCACTCCATAGCACTGTGTGTCTCCACTAGCAGTGAAGCTCTCTCCTCAGAGAGGGAAGGGCTGATAGTGGCTGACTGAGTTGGGGAAAGAAGGTGTGTTTCCTTTGACGGCAGTGTTGGAAGTGTGTCCGACATTGTGTGTGTCACTGTGTGGCATTTGCTCTTCCCCTGGGAGCTAAGGTGACTGCAGGTGGCACAGTCACGGTGGTGACCTAGTTATCCAGGATCTTGGCCCAGATACAAGCTCAGTTTTCTGTCCCTAGGGAGTCTGGTTTTAATATCAGACGGTTAAAAATGGAAATGGGGTTGCTCATCTCAATGTAACCCTTCCAATAGGTCATGGGACAGAGTTTGGCCCAGAAAGCATTTTCTCCTCAGGTGCTATCTACACAATTACACATAGATGGTCACAAACCACCTTCTCCTGTGCTCTGCATTAATCAGATGTGAGCCAGCAAATGCTAGTTGCATGGTTGTGCTCAAACCAGAGTTACACTGAGGAGAGCTTTGGAGTAAGTGCTAACACAGCCAAATGGTGCACACTCCATCACGGGGAGCACAGGCAGAGCTGGGTCATAAATAATGACATCTGTTTGGCCTGCACATGCTCAGAGGAGTAAGGCAGGTTATGAATCAACTGGTTTGATAGACACCAGCACCAGCAAACCCCTCCAGTACCTGCTGACTACATGCTGGACTCTACGCTGTCAAATGCCACGGGAATTGAGATTGAGTTATTGCATTTGCGAACATTAATCTTGAGTTCAGACAAGTTGTGTAAGATCATAACTGAGGGCTCAGAAACTTCTAGCTTACTCTTTGTCTTTCTCAGCTATAAAATGGCTGAATGACTTCTTGGAATTAAAAACAAAACAAACGAAAAGCACTGCTGTGCTAAAATCTGTGTTCCAGATTATAGTACAGAGCATATTTTTATGGCAGAGTTTAAACTAGAAATGTGGGTAGAATCTTAATTAACAGATTGCTGTAGGACTCACAATATCTGTTGCCAATAACCATCATACTGTTTACGGTTAAATATCACCTTATAAGGCTGAATTTAGAAATATCCCTGACATTTAATGTTTCTTTTTTCACAAGTGCAACAAAACCTGTAACACATAAGCTACATTGAACCTTATTAACATGTTTACCATGATATTCTGATTCAGTTTCTCTCATTCTTCAGTTAAAGTCTGTAGGGAGAAAGGAGATGAACCCAGGGTACTTTACATACACACATTGCTATAAACAAGGAATCAGACAGCACACTGCAACCCAAGTTCTTCAAAAAATATTGTTCCTACATGTGAAATCAGAGTCACATGTGTGGATATGAAATTGCTCAAAGATGGGGTTCTGATACTAAAAAAAATAAAAATGGGGAGAATTCAAAAGCATGACCCCACTGAGTTTTATTCTACTGCATTGCCACATGTTTAAGAGGATGTAGTTGGGTGAACAGATCACAGTCTGTAATGGGAATATATTGGTTAATGAAAGCTCATAGCACATGGGGCCAACCTCATCACAGGCCTAATTGGACACAACAGCACCGATCTCAGTGGTGTTGTACCCACATATGCTGGCAGCAAATCTGGCCCCATGCCTGTAAGCAATGAGCAGAAATGTTAGAGCAAATATGGAAAAGAACAACTCCACTAATGATTTTGAACTGAGATCACTGGTGACACAGTTCAATTACAGCATTAGTTCCTGGTGTCAGAGAGGGGTTAAAATGGAATGTAATGACTCTTTAGCAGATAGATTTGGAGCAATTAGAAGTCTGAAAATGTCTCTCTGTGTAACTAAAAATATAATTGCTTTTGAATAGCTAGGCTATAGAATCTTTTTTCCTCTTTTTCCTTCTCTATTTTTTTCTGCATTGAAAACTGTGATTTTTACTCCTATTACTCATCCACATGGACTTAATTGACTGAGGTTCTAAACCCCAACCCTCTAGTGAGTACTGATGAGGTTTTAAATTACTCTGAATTGAAGCACTTTAAAATACAGGCAAGGAAGTGTGCTAAGGCAATACAACATATGGAGTGAAATGGTGGGTTTAGATTATCTTGGTTTCACATCCCTGCATGGAACTTCACTAAGGCCACCTTGGAAAAGGCAGCATTGCCCACTGTTAATCACTGGGTATTGTTCCTGTGCTCCTCTCTGCAGCAGTTTCCAAACAGTCACCAGAAGTGTGTGTTTGTTATCCCTGGTTGCAGCATAATGATGAGTGAGGCTGAAATATTTTCTCTGGATGATGATCCTGCTGTCCCTTTTATGTTTTAGCTGACAGCATGCAGGTAAGAAAGGAATGGGCAGGAGTGGGAGAGGACCAGTTTCATGTCTGACACTGCCCCACCCAGTTTCTTCCCTTTTTCCTGGCTGCCTTCTGCATCAAGGTCCAGACCAACACAGCATACTCCACAGCAACCCTTTGGGTAACTTTCTGTTTTCTTGACTCTATTTCTGGACCTTCTGGGAGTGAGTGAGTTTCTGGGATCTTTTGATCGCAAAAGGTCCAGGTTTAGATGATCATAGCCTCTGCAGCAGGAGTTTCTGAATGTTGAGTTGAGACATTTGCACTGTATTGAAATGAACAGGAGTGCTAATAGGATACAAAGCAGTCACACCGTGTAGGTGGGCTGTACTGAACATGTATTTCAGACAGCTTTTCAGCCCAGCACCACTCTCTGCAGTGCTACCCTGCCTCTAAGTGAGGGAAAGCTCTTCTAAGTTCCATATTAAGATACTCTGAGCAGCAGTGTTTCCATATGACAAAGAGTTGTAGAGCCAGGTCTTACACTTCCCTCTTCCCACACCTCAGATGTGTCAGACCAGGAGAAATGAAAAGCCAGAGAGAAATGTCTTTCAGCTGTCAGTATGTGATCATAACCTATGGATGCAAAATAGATCCATAACTACTGTTATGAGGATGGGAGTCAGGCAAAGAAACAAGGAGCTCTGTAAATGGCATTCGTGCACTTTGAATAAGCTAAGGGGGGCTGCTCCTGCAGGAGCTGGTGAGATGCTGCTGCTCTTCCACACCCTCCAAAGAATCTGAAAGCAAAGCCACTGGGGATGAAACTCGTTAGAGGGCAGCAAGAGAGGAGAACAGAAACTGTTGTATTGCAAAGCCATCCGCTTTTCTTTGAGGTTTGTAGCTCATTTACATTATGGTGAGCAAACTTTGCTGATGGACGTGATGACAGAGGACTGCCGATAGCTCTCCAATAAACAGCTACCTCGCAGGTGTCAGATGCATGAGACAGAATCCATATCAGATCGGCTGGGCCATCTCTGCCTGAAACATCATAGTGCTGCCAAGCAGCAAAAGATGACAATTTCAGTATCCCCATGGTTTTGTTTTGGACATAAGGGATTGCAGAGACCAAGAAACCTTTTGAACTTAAACACTGAGACTAGCATTTTTTCAGAACATTGACCCAAAATGAAAGCATATGCTCAAGGTTGACATGAAGAGCTCAAGCAAATATGCATATATTTCTATCTTTTTTATGGCACTACCAGATGTTCTGCCTCATCTTCTACACTGCTAATGTGGGTAATGAGGCTGCCTGAAAACATCAGGTCACTTGACCTTGAGTGGAATTTTCCTCATTCCTTTGAATAGCAAGGTTGCATTTGTTAGCTAAGGAGGCAATAAATGTTTATGCCCAATTTAAGCAATTGCAGACAGCACCTATTATGTTTGGAGTAGTGGTTTTTAACTGCAAAGTTGAACTGAAAAAAAGAAAGTGTAACTGCTGTTTTATTAAGACATAAATCTATGGAGGTTTAATTGGAAGGAGACAGGTAAAGGAGAACAGCACTCTGCCTTCTTCCAGAATTTCTCCCACATAACATTCCCAGCAGAGCAGTAAGTGCCAGCATATTCCACCAAGGAAACAAAAGGAAGAAAGATTTTATTACAAGCACAGTCTTCAGTGGATGTTCAGTGATCTACAAGTAAGATATTATTACTGACGCTTGCCACTTCTGACACTTGATTAATTGTTCTGAGGGTGTCAGATATATCTTAACAGAGTCCAGTCTGTTTGTTTAAGAAGTGGTCAGTGTTGGATGCTTCTTAGTGATTCCCAATAACTCAATTTTTTTTCTCCTAACCACATTTTTAATTTCCACCTATGCGACACTTATATCAATTTTTAAGTGATATTATAGCACTTCAGAGTTCCAGGCGACAACACAGTCAATTGCAGAAAAAGTCTAATAACTAGAAATTCCTGGCTTCAAACTGTGATTAGCCATTAACCTATTGTGTGACCTCAGACATGTCCCTTAATTCTCTTGTCCCTCAGCTTAGCTATCTAATATTTTTTTCACAGAATTACAACACCTAGCCAAAAGATTAAGAACCTCCTGTGAATCAACTGTTATGAGAAAATGGAATTAGAAAACAATGACAAAAGGAGCATAAAAAGGAAGTAAAGAAGGTAATGAGTGCTAAGATAGTTACCAAAATGGAAATAAAATGTTCATCTCCGTTCATGTAGGTGCCTTGTTGTACTATACAAATCTTTTTCTAAGCAATCTCATCAGCGTCTGGTTCTTAGGGGTTTCTTTTACTTCTTCTAGGTTTGTTAACTAGTAAATCTGGCATCCAGGTTCCGTTTAGAATTAATCTTACGGCTAAAGCAGATGAGAACAAGTAACTTCCCATGTCTGGAAAAATCGGGTAGCTCACTAACAGCTTCATTAGCAACTTCAGTGAATCCCCTCCCTCATCCTCATGTAAAGTTAATCTACGAAGGAATTAAAAATGTGGGTGACATTGTTTTGCAATGCTCAGTTGTGAAATCCTTTTACACCATTCCAGACATAAAAAGAGATTTCTGACACAAGGAATTTCAAACACAGCCTGACGTAAGTATGGTCTGAGCTATAGGTGCTCACAAATTCAGTTGCTCTGCTCATTTTGGATAAAAAGTAGAGCATAGAGTGATCCAAGGACATCACAAAAGGCCAGAAAAAATGTCATTTCAAGCACGGATGTGCTCTAATACCACACTCCAGAAGAGTAGTCACTTCAGTTTCACCACATCCATAGCTAAACACATAATCTTGGTAAAGTAGGGATTATGCCATGTTAACCATAGTGCTTGGAGCATTATTTCTTTAGACATCTTTTTTACAGAGTCCCTTTTGCATTATGTGGTCTCAATCCTGTCTGTTCAGGATTCCCAGTTCAGGATTCCTTTCCTTCCCTGCGCTTTACTGTCATGGTAGACCAGTAGCCACAGACATGCCTTTGTACACACTTTGATGCCTGTTGCCAAATGCAAACTTACCTCCAATGGAAATGGAAGCACAAGCTCACAACTAAAATATTTTGTATCTGGATTGGTTGCATCTTCTCCCTTTGTTACTATTCTTCTCTCATTTCCTATGGCTGAGAAGGGGTGCGCTTGCTGGTTACACACACATTCCTATGTGCTACAAGCCATATGATGAGCTGGTGTTTCATCCTTCCACCCTTCCACCTATTAGTCCCTGGCACTGACACTCTTCCACCATCACTGCTTGAGTCTTGCTAGTGCCTTTCAGCACTCCTTGCTGAAGCTCTGCTGAATCACTGTGCTGCATTTTCTTCTGTTCCTCCTTGGCAGAAAGGAATTCCTAAATGTATCTTTTCTTTCCGTAATGTATATTATCTTTTTCCAGAACCTGAAGAGAGCTTGCCTGTGACAGTCTAAGGCCACAGGCAAAGCAAAATTTGTTGGTGCTAGCATTTAACAACTCCACTGGTATATTCTAACAAGTTCTTGGGCATAGAAGTTCCTTTCCAGGGCAGCTAATCTATGATGCTTTTCATTGGTAGGCCTCAAAGATCTTGACAAATGAAAGCGTTGTCATTTTGCAGATGGGCAAAAGAGGTGCGGAGGAGGAGCCTAGCACAAGAAGGGCACATTCTCACGGCTTTTAGGAAGCACTGAAATGTAAATAATGAAGAGAAAGGCAGAAGGCTGCATACCTAACCCCTTCACCTCGGCATTATGCACTAGGCTCTCCCCTGCCTGACACTGCCAACATAGCACTATCTTCCATGAACCAGTTGGTAATTTGAGATAGAGTGTTTTAATTATTAATAAAAGGTGCTTAGAGACATCATGCCCTATTAGAGACACCTCTTACAGTGAAACTCTGCAGATGGAGCAGAATATAGTCTTAAACGGTACGATTAATATTTATGCAGCTTGATAAGCTAGTTTAGATCCTGATCCTCAAAGGGTTTCTGAGAAGATGTGTCTCTGCTTGCTTCCCTACCCTCCCTCCTCTTCCTCTTCCTGCTCCCATCCTGGTAATAATTGTGTGGCTGCTGACATAGCTCTCAGACTTCAAGGTCAAGTTTTGAAGGTAAAAGGGGCCTGAATCCTATTGAGCCTTAAACTGGAGCTCCTGACCACTTCTACCTCCCCCTTTTCTGCATCTCTTTGCGAGGAAGAAGAGGAGGATCTGCTGGTGCCTATTTAAGTGCAAAACAGGAAGTATGAAAGCACAAAGCTCAATCTTGGGTTAGGATAGCAGTTTTAAGTTTTGGCAGGGTTTTAGGTGATGCAGAGGGAGAACAATAAGAAACTCAGGGTAGGGAAGCTCCTGAAAAAGATTAAGTGATCCTGTGAAATAGTTCTGCAAGATATAATAGACCATGGAGCATAATTTCTACATGCTCTAAAATTTAAAGGCACAGGAACCTAACATGTTTATCATGATTTTGTAAAAGGATGGTTCCCCTATTTTTTCCACTTGTGTTGAGTTCCCTTATTTTACCTGTCAGTGACAGTATGAGCCTAAGGCCTATCAATACATCACAGTGGGACAATTCACTCATAGCACACTTTAAATGAAATATCCACGAATTGGATTACTACCCCAAAGCACTCCATAATTCATGCTTTCACTTCATAATAACAAGTGTGCTTGCATAGGAAAAGTGACTCTGAATTTAGCATAAAGACTTGTTTTTCCAATTTTATGTGAGGAGAGCAGACAAGAAAGCAGTGGTTTGCCTATTAAGCGACAATAACCTCAAACCTCTCCATCCATGAGTGAATGCAAGGCTGTGAGCATTAGAGGGCAGCACAGTAACACTTTCCCACCTTCAAGGAAAAGGATTTTAGGATGCCATCACTTCCAAGTGGTCCAGTTCAAACAGTTCTGTCAGACTTCCCTAAGTTTCATGTATTTCCCATTAAGAGATCTCTCTTCTTAAAGAGCTGCAGAACAGAGAATGTGTCAGTCATAGGAACAGGTGAAAGAACTATACTTTTCACATATTGGCTGCTGATAAAGTTCCTGACCTTACAATCTCTCTATTGGCAAAGAGTTATTTGTCCAGTTGTGCCTTGCTTTCTTAGCTCACACTTTATATAGCTTTTAATGCTATTTTCTGGGAGAGGGCAGAATCAATCCAGTGCAATGACCAACAGACCAGCTGGGTTGTAACTGAAGAATATTGTATCTTCCAGACACCCAAAAGAAGTCTGTCTTTGGAAAGGGCAAGTTTAAACATGAAAAGAACTAATGATCTGCAATAATGACAAATCAACCTCTTTGTTATCTAATTTACTAGTGCCAGGCACCTTCACAATTTCTATGCTATGAGTAGAAGACTGGATCTTGGTAAATAATCCATAATTATACTATCCTCAAATGAAGATTGATTCAGGAAGGCCATTTTTATCCTGCAGGATCTGAAATGTTCTTTTTTTTTTTTTTTTAACGAGACTCTGTCACTTCAGTTGTGACAAGTCCATGCAAGATAAGTCCATATAGTATTGGATATACACACAAATGTTACAAAACTCCTTCCTTGTCCAGACAAGCCAGAAGACTGATCCAATTATAACAGGATGAGACAGCCTCAGCTCTCAAGTAGGTGTCATGACAAGTCCAGCTGGAGATCTCGGCTGGCAAGTGACCTCCAGACTGTCATTCTGCAGGCCAGTGGGCTGGAAACAAGGTCAAGGAGGAGCTAATTGGCTTAATTCCCAAGTAACCAGAGTTCCAATCCTCACCTCATGCCCACCCCATCCTCCTCATAGCACAGCAGCTGGCTCATAGAGGACCAGCACTGATCAGAGGGAAATGCTGAGCATCTCACAACTTGCTGTACCAGGCTGTGAGTGTCCTGAGGTGATAGAGCTGGCGGAGGTTTAGGAGGCATGAGTGACACAAAAAAACCAAAAGGAAGCCCAGAACCAAAAGGAAGCAAGAAAACTCTTTCACAACTAATGAGAGTGGTGTAGTGTCCTAACTCCATCTTTCAGACAGGTGAGAAGCTTTTTCTCCACAGTAAGAAAAAGAAAGCCTGTGAACAGATGCCTGAGATCTGCAACACACTTGCAAAAGATGAGGAAAAAAAGAAGGAGAGAAAAAAGTCTGCTTGCATACTTTGAACAAACCAGCTGAGTGAAGGCTTGTATCATTGAATTAGCTTTTAAATCAACCAGACCTTCCATAGTCAAGGCCAATGCTTTCATTCTTGTACTCAGTTTGACATCCTTTACCCACTCATTCAAACACTACCCGCTATCACTGAACTGTGCTGCAGGGTGCTTGACAAAACATTGAAAAAATGAAAACATACATAAATGAAACTTGGCATGATATGTCTTTCTGCCTATGTAGATCAACAGCTTTGCCTTTATTGTGAATTTCTTCAAAACAACTTTCCTTTTCAGAAGAGAGCAATTTAGTATTGTCCAGGGAAAGCTCCCTTATTTCATGCATTTAATTGTACCACAGATGACTGGAATCTGAGTGAGGAAACAGACACTTATGTGAATAAACTGATTATGAACAGTCTTCTAAAACTTGATTTGAAGAAAAAAAGATACAATGGCTGATTCTTGATTGCCTCTTGGAGCCAGCTCTGGCTCCTGTTTGCCTCATGTGTGACCTCTTTGTTTATGTGAAGGCCAGGTTATCTGGAGGGAAAGTGTGTGTCAAGCTGGTTATCACTTTACATGGACATGGGATTTAATTAAACACACGTATGGATCATGCATATGTTTGTATTTATATATATATTATATACATTACATACTGAGCAACTTGATCTAGTGGAAGGTGTTCCTGCTCATGGCAGGGAAGTTGGATCTAGACGATCATTAAGGTCTCTTTCAACCCAAATCATTCTATGATTCCATGATGATTAGATATATAGATATATAGATATATAGATATATAGATATATAGATANAGGTCTCTTTCAACCCAAATCATTCTATGATTCCATGATGATTAGATATATAGATATATAGATATATAGATATATAGATATATAGATATATAGATATATAGATATATACATGACTGAATTTCCCTTATACATGTGACCCTCTCATACCTACAGATCGGTGGTTCACAGAGAATACCAGCACTATCCATTGTTTGGGGCTTTCTACAACAGGATTTACTCTTTTGTGGTAAAGCCTTTGGAAATACTAGTAGAAAACTAACTAAAACTAACTAAAACCCAAGCATGAATGCCAGTTACTGTGAGATAAATGAAAACAAATTAAAAAGTGGCAGCTGGGGCCAAAGGAAGAAATTGCTGTCATGATGGGCTGTAACAAGCTCCTTCACTCTTGGTCAAAAATACAGTGGGACTGTACCTTATCTGATATTTTCACTCCACCTTCCCTGTTTCACTCATTGCACAATTTGTTTTGGTTCTTCATGGAGTCCTTCAGTTTTCCACATGATTTTCAAGAGCAAGCCCTAAAAAATTTAGGCAATGAAGGAGCTAAGGTCCCCAGGGGGTTTAAATAAACCACTCTCCATTGTCTACCATGTGATGAGAGCAATTAACTCATGTGACAACATAAGGTTTGAAGCCATTAAATGTCCAGTCTTAGCCTGTAAGGATTATCATCAAAAGCCTTGAAGATCATCTAAACATTTATTAAGCCCAAACCATGGCTGTTAGTCAATATTTCTAAAATTGGCCTGTGTCACAGATAACTTCAGATAACTGTCAGATAACTTCAACTCAACCCATCAAGTGCACAAAAATCAAATCAGGAGCTTCAACTACAATCTGGCAGGACTATGGATCCTCTCCCAACTTTTCCTGCAAAGCTGGTTTGCTGAACATTGCCCATTTCCAGCACATAGGAGTGGGAATTTCAGCAGTTTCCTTTTCATTTTGGTCACAAAAAAACCTTAAATGTACCAAATAGTAGAGCATTGCAAAGAAGCAAGTGCCAGTAACTGGATATTAAAAGTCTACTGCTTCTTCTTGGAAAGTGAAGACCCAGCTGCCTGTGCCACCCAACCAGGTGGGCTTGGCTGAGCATGTGCAAGGTGATCATTCATGTGGATCCTTTCTGAGGCACTGGAAGAGGTGCCAGAATATGTCAGACATATCTTTTATACAGGACCAAATACTAGATGACAACAACCCAAGACCACAAAAGGACTTTTGTTCCTAAAAAGAAAAAAACAGAAAAAAATCCTGCCTAAAGTCTGTCTTATGCTGCATCTGAGAAATTGTGGTCAATTTTGTTTTCTTGTGCAAAATTCTCCACTGCTGCATCCAAATTTAGCATCATAGCCTTAGGAGACAGTTCCCTGATTGTCCAGATAAATAATTTTTATTGCAGCTGTTTGCTGGAGTGTTTCTGTGGTTGGAAGGCACTCTGGGCTTGTGGTTGGAAGGCTTCCTGACCTGGAATTTAAGAACTCAAATGCATCTTCCATGATGAAACTGCCAGACTTTCTGCTGTACTAACCACTTCACTTTAGCAGCTGTCTCCCACCTAAACCTCATCACATGCCAAAAAATGTGGAAGTTTTATGGCCAGCTTCCCTGATGTACCTGCTTTTCACATTTCACACCAGAAGTGCTGTGTTGTGTGTAAAACACAGGGACTCTGGCAAACCTTTCTAAAAAGCATTGAAGATTTGAATCCTGCTTCCATTTAACAGAATTGCATAGCTGTGTTAACATTCACCCAGGAGATCAGATGTCTGGGTGAATGACATTTTTGAAGAGTTAGCAATTTCAAATGCTTGCCTCCTACAAGACTACCTGAACAAACAGACTGTTTTAGGGGTAGTATTCTGCCAGTCTTGTTGAAGAACGAAATAAGATTTCTTGGAAAATGTGACTCTTACACAGAGAACAAGGCACAAGACTGGGAAAGAAGGTTCCTGCATCCTGATGATAAGAACACAGTAGATATGCTTTAGGCAATGATTTAATAATACAGAGAGTACTGACACTCTGTTTTTCTTCTCAGCCTGGACATAAATAATTGTAACACAGTCATTTTATTGGCAATTCCTTAATTTCTAAATTTAACCTGACTTGGGGAGGGTTTGCACTTTTGGAGGAGGCAACAGAAGACACTCTCTCTTGGTGTGTCATTGTGGTCTTCATGACTTGCTTGATGATGAGCTTATAGAGCAGTACTCAGGCTTTGCCCTTGGAGTTGCTTGGAAGAATATATGGATGCATGATTTGATGTGGCATCTTCCTCTGGAGACCTCAAGAGCTTTATATGTCCATCTTGCCATCTGCATGGAGCACCCTACAAGCCTGGGACGAACTTTTGGACGAGTTTTCCTCTTATGTGAGATGTAGCTGAAGTAGATGCTATTGTTTGTGTAGCTTTTCAAACATATAATATTTGTCCTTTTTTAGGTTGTAATATACTTTTTCTCCACCTTGAGTAGTCATCCAGTTGTGGAAGTGTTAAAAACAGGTGTAGTTGCCCCACTGAAGCTACTGAGTAGAAAATCATGCCTCCACTGTTTTATTGGTAAAATCACTCGCAGTTTTAATGCATTATGCATTCCATGGATTGTCTAAGACACGTGGATTTTGTGTTTTGGTGATGAAATTCTTGTATACTGAGGACCCACAAACCTTTTCTACTCCACTGGAAGTACATGTTGTGCATAAAGCATTTAGTCTCTGCAGACTGCGGGAAAAGCCTGACACTTTTTCTTCTCTTAAGCTGAACACATGTATGTCATTCATAGTTATGGAAGCACAAACAACTGGTAAAGACATACCACAATGAACTCTGCTGCAGAACCACAGTGAAGCTTCCCCCTGGAGTATTGGATTTATTTTTTCCTTGAGAACATGTCTGAAAATATCTCCAGCATAGTATAATCTATCTCGTTAGGAAGGCAAAGAGATCTCATCGGAAGTATATTTTATGATCTCCAAGTATAAAAGCTCCCTCAGATAGGGACAATATGACAGCTGGCAGACAAGCAGCAGACTCTGTGAGTGGTGAAGAAAGCTACTCAACTGTTCTTTGAGTAGTAGGACTTTTAACAAGCAGGGCCTCCAATCCCCATGACAATACATTTAGTGCACGTAGTTCTGCCATTGCCTGTCTTTGAATGGTACATTGCTTCGATCAGTCCTGCTTTGGATGAACACACAAGTCCTCTTCTAATCACTCTCTTGTAGAATATCAGGTGTAATTCCTGGATTTCGTGGTTCCACATGAGGCAGTTGGGTGTCACTCTGTTGAAAGGCGACCACTGTGCATGTGAAGTATTTGAGTGATTGGGGTGGCAGGGCATAGCTGTGCTGGCTGCAGGAGGTGGGAAAGGTGTGAACACAGCATCAGTGGGGGGACCCACTGCTCAGGAAGGGTGAAACCAGTCAGTTGGAGCATGATATTTAGGGGACAGAGAGAAAAGGCTTGGAGTGATTGATGAGAAGAGACCACATTGGGACAGAAAGTGAGTCCTTGTGGAAAAAAACCCCTTAGAAACATGTCCTCCCATGGCAGAACTACAGTGACATTAGAGATAATGGAATGAGGAAACAACGGAGGAATTTTTTTGAATGATTCTTAATTTGTAAATATATTTAAATATTTCTGTTCAGATCAGTTCTCCACTAATCACTTTTAAGGCAAACTCCTGACCTTTTAACTACTCAGTCAAGACCTGAATACAATTATGATGAAATTCTCTTATTCCTTGGACCATTGTATCTGTCATGGGAGGTAAAAAAGAAAAATGTGTGCTTTTTGCAGTACAGCAAATCAAAGTCTTACTGTTGTTTAATTTCTGTCTTTATTTTCTCTCTATTAGTCCTTTTTGCCACTGCTTTACTTACTGTAAGGAAGATGTCCAGCTGCCTAATTAGAGGACAGCAGCTTGAAATGCAATAGTTTTGTGTCAGGGATCTACCTCAAATCCCAACCCCCGCAGAGTATTCCAAGAGAAGTTGTTCCCTTGGAAGCTGCTAGCCTTCTCCCTACAGGTTTCTCACAAAGATGTGAGGATGCTCCAGACTCCTCTGCTTTGTCTTGCTTCACTGTTTCTATTAGTGTTATGATCCTTTCACTCTCCTCATCATTTTTTTCCCTCCCTTGGGGCTGATTGTTTTCTAGGCCTGTGGCAGTTGCTCAGTGAGGAGAAGGGCTGTTTATTTCACGTGGACCATCTCTAGCATATGAATCTGGCCTGGGGAGCTTTGATATTGGCTAGAAATAAACTAGCATGGGAATGTCAATTGCACAAGGCCAGGCTGTGCTTTGTTTTGTTTTTCAGCTTTCTGGTTTCATTCCCTTTGCTAGTTCTCACACAAGTTTTTTCTTTTTCTTTTTCTTTTTTCTTTTTCTTTTTCTTTTTCTTTTTTTTTCTTTTTCTTTTTCTCTTTTTCTTTTTCTTTTTCTTTTTCTTTTTCTTTTTCTTTTTCTTTTTCTTTTTCTTTTTCTTTTTCTTTTTCTTTTTCTTTTTCTTTTTCTTTTTCTTTTTCTTTTTCT
>VZTJ01003242.1:1187854-1230631 GCA_013397795.1 Orthonyx spaldingii
TTCTCCTTCTCCTTCTCCTTCTCCTTCTCCTTCTCCTTCTCCTTCTCCTTCTCCTTCTCCTTCTCCTTCTCCTTCTCCTTCTCCTTCTCCTTCTCTTTGTAAAGAAAAACCTTACCTAGGAATTCCACTAGGAAGATGGGCAGGGAGAACCACAACATGAAAGGATCAAGTGTTTCTGCAAACAGATCTCTTGCTGGGAACATTGCATATAAAACCTGCAGGAATACATCTTAGGAGCCTCTTGGCCAGTGAGGTCAAGCTGCAGGAAGGCAGAACAGGTTAGGTCAGAGGTTCCTACTGCATTCCTTGCGTCAGGGACCACGGCATCTGCATTCATCTCTCTCAACATTTCAGTGAGAACCATCTCTATTGCCTCAAGAAGTTAAATTGCATTTGCTGTGCTGCAAGCAAGGTGGTAGTTTTGAGGAAAGACTGCTATCATCTTTTACATGGAGACTCATTAATTTCTGTGATGTGCTAAATCCGCTCACTTGGTTGATGGTTAGTGCAAGCATTTTCTAATTGCTACCCATAATGCACTTCTAACCCCAGAGAAGCTAATTTAGCAGCCTTTATTTTCATCCCCTTCCATTTTTTAAAGTGGGATTATGTTGATATCATGTAAATTTACAAAAGAAAATTATTTGTCCTCTATAAAGGTGCTGTCTGAACATTCACAGCAGAGGCAAAGGCTTCAAATGCTTATGAATGAAAGGAGTCAATGTCAGCAAAGTCAGTATTATAGATTTAATACAAATTATCCTTCCTCTTCGATATTGAAAATATATTGGCTTCTTTCACATGCGATTTTTTTTGTGCTGTCCAACAAAGGTACAGGTCTAAGCTAAATATCTATCTCAGGACCTTCCAAAAATGACTGTTTTTTCCCTTCTCAATGTTTTAATTTTTGATGTAACTATCCAGAGATATCTGGAGGGAATCAATTTTTTTAGAGAGATGGATCATTTTTCCTTGCCTATGAAAAAGCAAAAATAAGATAGGAAACATAATGTCCACATCTGGGACAGCTGGCTTTGCACATGGCTGTTAGCGTGGGCACAAGAAGCCTGAGTCTTCCAGATTGCAGTTACTTTGAAGAGGAATCACTGACTTTGATTTGAGGCAAAAATGAATGGAGCCTCCAGCCTAAACTAAGCTTGCATTAGTGAGCTGCTGTCTATGCTGATGAAGAGCTTCCTGCTGTATTTTCCCTCTTGCGACAGTCTGCTGTGGGGTCAGATGAACAGCCAGAGCTGATGTTAGGGGAAGAGTTTGCAAGAAGGTAGAGAAAACCAGGGATTGAATTTTCAGTATCTGTTAGATCACTTTAATGGTAACAAGTTTCATTTTATACCAGTCTCACCAAGCAGCTAAACTTCAGCCAGACCACTCCATAGGCACGTTATGTCCAAGACCTGAAGGGTCTCCCATTTTCATGCATCCTGTTACACACAAACTCACTGATGTTAGGCTTGTGGGCAGAAAGGTACTCTTCCAAGGAGTGCAGGGTATTGCCTTAGTTATGGCTCAAAAAATGGACCAATAAACCAGAAGTCAGAAGAAAACTCAAGCACTAGGTATAGGAAAATAGTTAAGTTTGAAAATGGACTGCTAAAGGTACTGGGCTGCATTGCAGTCTTTGGTGAAGGATTGGTCCGAAAATGCTGGACACAAGTTTATAGTATCATTTGAGCACAAAAGAACAATTAGCTTTGGAAGGGAAAAAATAATCCAGATTTTGGGTCTCCTTACCTGGTTTTTAGGGCTGCAGGCAATTGTCTGCACCTCTGGCTGTGTCCCGCCCTGCCATTAATACAACCAATTGGGATGTTCATTGAAAAAGGATAGGACATGACATGAGAAATTGCTGTATGTGACAGATAACCATGTGAGGAGCTGGCAGAAGTTAGAAGTAGTACCTTGAGGGATGGATGGGTGGATGGATGGATGGATGGATGGATGGATGGATGGATGGATGGATGGATGGATGGATGGAGGGATTTTACACGTGGCTAAGACAGATGTACATGAGGAACAGTCAGCTGTCACAGATAACTGAGCTGAGAAGTACTGGGACTTTCCTGTCCATAGTCCTGCAAAGTCACCAGTGCCTAGGTAACCACATCAGTAATACTTTATTTGGGTATAGATGTAACAAAACTGGCAGCCATGGGAGGAAAAAAAAGGGCTGCTGTTTATTTGAGAAGAAGCTGCAGTAGGCAAGGGGAGTTGTGAGGGTGGCAGAAAGGAGAGACAGGGAATAATAAGGTGCACAGACACTGTGAGCTGCCTGGGGGATAGCTGATGGGCAACCCTGCTCCAGTAAACTAAACCTGTTCTTCTGACCATATCACAGGGGCTCAGGCTGTGGCTGTGAGTTCCAAGCTGGGGGATGGTGTGCTCTTCTGATCCCACAAGGGGATGCCTGGGTCACCCAGAGTGGCATCCCAGTGTCCCTGTGCCCATGCCCATTCCAATCTCAAGGGCACTGGCAGCTGTCAGTTTAGACAGCTAACACTGTCATGGACAGTCCCTAGGCACCGTACCTGGGACAGTAACAAGTGAACCTGCTGGCCCCAAATTGCAAACTGACGCTTTGTCCCAAGAATATCTATGAATAAAAATATAGTAATCTTCCTTCAAGTGAAACCATAGTTGAGATTGTTCTGTAAAACTAACAAGAGTATATCAGAAAAGAAAAAATAACCCATAAAAAGTTTGTTGGGAAAAAGCGTTTACTATTTTAGTGGGGCACAGGGGTTACTTAGGGACAGGAGTGCAGCGGGTTAATTTCTCAGTCTTCTTACACTGATCAAGTGGGAATGCTTGGAGGACTAATCATAAATAATCATAATCATATCCTGCCTAGATGGATATGGGTTTAAACATAGATGCAGTTGCCTGAAAATTATTCTATAAAGATACTGAAGGCAAAGAGGGGATATGTGAAATTAACAGCAGAATGGGCTAATTAAGATCTTCAGATAGGTGTTTAAAACTGGGTTATTATGTAGAATGCCGCTTATTTGACTGTGCCTTTTAAAAATGCCATTTTCTTGAGTATTTTTGTTGTTGTTGTTTTCTTTAACTTAACCCCCACCACCCAACACTTCTGTTTTGACCTTTCAGGGCCACAGAGGTGTACAGGGCAGTTCTCAGCTAGTGAACTGTAGTTGGAAAATGCTGAGCCCACCCTGCAGTTCTTGGTCCTGCTGCCTTTGACGTGTTTTACTGAGGAAGCCTCTGGGAAAACATTGGCACTGAATAACATTGAAAATTAAAAAGCACTTTGAAAGCAGCTTTTTTTTGTTGTTGTCTTAAGGGTCACTGGGAGAGTCTCAGTGTATGCATTCTGAACATTGCCTCCTGAGTGAGCCTGAGTTAATAGCTTGATTGGTTAAATACTTCTTACATTTTTTCCTGAAAATATATTGTCTCTCTTGTAGTTTCCCATTTCACCCAAGGGTTTCTTGCCTAACTCATGCATTTATTTAGCAGAAGCCACAGGAAGGCTGGAAGAAAGTGGACAAGAAAGAGATGGAAAAAAGTCATTGGCTGCGGCAAAGGAAAGGAAATGATTTGTCTCCACATCTGCATTTCCGCATGGAAGGATAAAAGGTACAGAGCTAGCCAGAATTCATCAACAACCTCTTTTCCATAAATAATTTAAATTGTTCTAATTTTTTTCAGAAAAGAGCAATTTTCTTAAGATCTAAAAGAGTTCTGCACTCATGCAAAAATTGTGGAATCTTCCCAGACTTTCTAGGAGATCAGCAGCAGTTTCAGTTCCCAGGTAATTGCAGGTACCATGTTGGCACAATTATTTCAAAACTACTTGTCTGGGACACTACTCTGGAAAGCAAATGTTCACCTCTCTCCATATGTGAGGGTTCAAATCTGAGCTCCAAAGGGCAGCCAGCAGCATTAGAGGGAATGTATCTCCCAGATGCTTTACTACCACTGCTTTTAACTTGGAAACATATTGCAATACTCCCAAAACACAAGTTAAACACGAGCACATAAATTCACATGCTGCTTTCAGAGCAGATGATTTTTCTTGTCAGCTATGCCAGTCACAAGAATTGATGGTTCAGGTTGAATGCATGTTGTTACGCTATTTTTATGTGTGGTTATTGGGATTGCTTCTTGTTTGCGTGTCGGTAGTTGCCTGCCAGCTGGTGGCTACATTCTGCTGGACAATTAGCAATTTTCCCCATCTGGTGAATAGATTTACTACACGTGCACCTTGCATGTGATAACATCTGAGGTTCAAATAGAAATCTTTTAATGAAAGTCTGCTCTTCACTATCTACAGTAGGACTTTCTCCTGTATGCTGTTCATGTTTTCAGAGAACTATGGCTTTCAAGAGTGATGGAAGTGTGGTTTAAGTGGTTCGTGTGCTCCAGTTAGACCCTGCTGTCTGCAATTCTCCTAGAAATAAAGCAGAACTACAGAAATTATCTTCCTAATTTGATGAATAATAAATATGAAGGATTTTTTCCTTTTCACACAAACTTTGTTCATAATGGGCTTTATTTTTGGTGATCTGCTTTGTTTCCACCTCCCCCACAGCTTCAAATTAACAGATAACTTGTAAAACCTATCACTGCAGGATTGAATTGTTTCAGAGTCCACTTCACTACATCTCATCCTACGAGATTCTAGCTGATCGTAGGAGTCATGCTGTGCACCCGTTTAAATTGAAAAGCTTACAGGCTTGGTTGGGCCATTTCAAAGTTTGCAGAGATTTAGCTTTAATCCTCTTAAAATATTAGGCCATGTGACCTTGCATACCATATTGTCAGTGGGATAAAGATCCCTTTGATTTTTATTTACACTTCTTCACATGGGAGGAGGCAGGTTAATTCATTTCATCTCAGTGCCACCTTTGGCTCCCTATTCCCTCCCTAGGTCACTCATGTGGATGCAGGAATGCTTTGGCAAGTAGGGTTTGCATTTTTCTGCAGCTCTGTACTCAGTTTGTTTTTCTGACATGCGCTTGCAAGATGTCAGCTTTGCAGGCAGATAAATTGTTTTATTTTTGCATAAAAGATGTCCTTCCATCTATCTTTATGAAATGGAGCTTTTCACTATAAATGTTTCATGCAGACAATTTCAACAATTCATGTACTTGCTTTTACTTTATAACTTTTCAATTAAACAATAGTTTCTGAAAGCTGGCAGTTGTTCCAACCTGCTGTTGTTATGAATTTTGCCTTCAAGTTTTGGGATTTTTTATTTTTTTTTGTTTACAGTGTAGCAAAAAGAAGGCATAAGGAGTAGAGAGAAGAAAAATGTTGTAACCATGGAGGATAATGGATTTGAAAAAAAGCCTGACTACATGGAAATCCCATAGCCCCTTTCTTCATCACTTTGCATAGCTATTTACACACATGCAAAAGCAGTAAAAAGTATTGATTTGCTAGTGCTCTTGGCTAGAAAACTAGGTTCGGTGGAAGGAAAAGTACAGGGCTTTCTGCCTGGAAGAGGGAAGGGCAAGGAATAGTTTTCAGAGATAAATTGAGAGGGCTTTGGGGCTATCCAAGCATTTAGTTATTTTGACAAGGACAAAAAAATTGCAAAAGGATGAGTACTTTCAGTGAGAATATCCCCTCAGCCTAAACCCCGTTTTTTTTGTGTAGTACTGTACTCAAAATTTGGCTAAGGTTGTTTCCCTATAGTCTTCCAAAGTCCAGGAAAGGTGGTAAACCAGTGATGATTTGAGATCTAGTGCTAAATTTATGAACTGCTTATTCATAAAGTTAATGAGTTAAAATTCAAAATATTAACCTGTCCTGCCATCTGCTAGTAGTCAAACTATTCTAACACCATACCGATATTACAGACATTGTACATTTTCTTTTCCTACCTATCCTTCCTTATGGGAGAAGGAACTCCTGTTACTTCAGTGGCTCAGTACTTGACAATGCTTCATGGAGCAACAGCACAGTTTTAAAATTATTTAAGCTCATACAAGCCCATTAAACAAAGAAAATTTACCAGGTGATCTAATTTACCAGGCAACACTCATCCAAACTTTTTCTCTCTAGCTACATTTCCAAATGACAATGACCATTTCTACAAAAAGCTGTACATTCACAGCCTTTCCCAGTGGTGCCAATCCACGAGGATTTCTATGGGATTTAACAGCCTGTCAAATGTGCAAAACTCTATTCTAAAGAAGGACATCTTCCAATTTAAATATCACCTTGATCTAAAAATTTTCCAGCTTTCATTACCAGAAGTAGTACCTACATGCTCAGACCAGCAAAGGTAAAACAATCCTGTTTTTTAATTCTGCTGTTTATTTTACACATTCAAACACCTTTTCTTTTTTCAGGTGAGTCCACCATAAACAAATCTTTAGAAGAAATACTTTCATTTTGGGGGTCAGGGGCAGGAGAATGAAGCTAGGCAGGTAGCTATAGCAATTTGGAGGTTCAGCTCAATTTCTGACTGAAAAGAAAGAGGTCACACTTAAACCATTGGGAAAAGTCTATAGGCTTTGGTTCACTTTTCCTTGCATATAGCTGGAGCTAAACTGATTACCTTCTCCCCACCACATCCACTCCCAAAAGCAGGAGTGAGGGTTGTAACAAGGGCAGCTAAATCCAAGATAGATGATGAGTCAGAGGCTTCAGCTGTGATTTGTGCAGCCTGGCATATTAATGTAAACTGATAGCAGCTTATAATGAGCATCTGCTATTGCCTCCTGTTAAAGATGAAGTATTGGACTTGCTGGACCTTTGATGTGACCCAAGTACAGCTGCTGTGGTGCTCTTTGTAAGGGCTCAAGCCATTAGTAAAGCCGCTCAGGAGAAGAAAAAAAAACACACAAGAGTTGATTGTCACATGTTCCTCAGACATCTCTATGTAAATTGACAGAGTTTGGGAGTCCAATTCCAGAAAAGTTAGGATGAGGGATTAGCTTCTGGGGGAGGAGGGGAGGGCATATTCACTGAGAGACTCAAAGCTATAGACAAACTGCAGCCCTGGAATGGGGGTACATTTTTTAACCTAAATTGAGGTTTGGTTTCTATTTGGACTCCGAAGGCTTAAAAAGTACCAGATGCAGAGAGACAAGCTCCAAACAACACAAGTCAAAAGGGAGGCCAGCCTGCACTAGGTATGTGTGAGAATGATCACTCACACAGCTCCTTCCTGAATAGTCAGTTTTAATTTGTTATCTTGCATCTCTTATAGTCCAAGAAAGGTGATATTTGTGAGAAAGGAGAAAAAAGTGTCTAAAGAAAGCTGAGGTTGAAAATTTGCAAAGAGATTTGGGATTGGATGTGAAAATTGAGTGTCCTTTTAATTAATTTAGAATAGCTGAATGGTGAGTCAATAGCATTTCTCTAAATGCGTGGTTATAAGCTGAAAAGATACAGAGCACACACCAGGGCATTAGATCTGTAGATCTCTACTCTGGAATGGTATAAAACCTGAGCTGAAAATTAAATGTCATCCCATGTTTCGTATTTGATACAGTGAAATATGGCTTTTGAGACCTGGGTAGAGAACTGAGGACTAAGTGAATACTTTGAGATCCTTCTGCTGCCACGTGAATGAGGAAGGAAAAAGAAAGGCTCATGTTGGAGTGAGTGGGGGTGCCAGAGTCTGTTCCTTGCAATGAATTGAACTGGATTAGACAGTTTCCAGATAAACAGATGCGGGGAAGGTTATTACTGTCTGAAAACACTGGTGTCAGGCAGCAGCAATATGAGAGAAGTGCCAGGTTATAAGCAGGAATTTTTCTCAGGATTCAAGCTGTTGCTTTCCTAGTTTTCTACCCCTTCCCCCTTCTGAGAAATCTGATGAAATTATTCGTTGCTGTGATAGGTGATAAGTGGAGAGGGATGGGAATGACACAGTCTAGAAATTAAGAATGGACTTTATTTTTTATTTCCTTCCAAAACTGCTTCTTGCTCTTCAGTCCTTCCTCCCTTTTTCTCCGTGGAGAGGTTGCCTTCTCTCCCCCTTCTCCTCTCTTCTTATGTCCTTATCAGCAAAACAGTCCTTGTCTCCCTTTGCCTGTAGGCAAGCAGGGCCCTGCTGTCCCACCTGCACTGAGCTGCATTCCCAGCTGCCGGCTGCATGGCAAACCACACGCCCAGAAACGCACCACAGCTCCTGCCATGCGCCGCTGCAGCTGTCCAGGGAGCAGCTGGGCACTGGGAGGGAACAGTCTGGTTTATGGGATGAAAAAAGAACTGTGAGCAAAAGGGAAGGTAATTTCCTCACTGGGGATTCTGGCTTATTTTGGGAAGCTCAATAGCTGCATGTTTTGTTATTGTGTGATTTATTGTGTGATGTAGTGCACGGAAGAGTCTCACTTAAGAAGTACATAAAGTGGGGTTTTTTTCCTTTGGAAAAGAAAACAAATTTAAATTGAGAAATATGAAAATATGCTCCAACATTTGTGACAGAAATATGGGAAGCTAAAAGCAAAAACAACACTAAATGACAAATTCATCAGGTCCTGGGCAGCATGACCTGTGGAGCATCACCTCCACGAAGAGGGAGTTGGCAGATGCCCCTTTACCCATTTGCTGTTCACCAACAGGCAATGAAATCTGGGATAGGGAAGTAGAAATGAGTGAAAATCTTGAGATTAAATTGCAAGAACCAAGAGGACAAAGCTCATTAGAGATTGGGGAGGAGCAGTAGAAAGGAAAGAGCTGGCAGATCACACACATTGTTGGGGTAGGAACCCATCAAGATGTGCAGTAAATGTTGCCAAAGAAAGATTATTAGTGAGTCTTTGCTCTGGCATAAACATCACCCAACAGGCTTTCAGGAAAAGGAGAAGATCTTAAAAAAGTACTTTTTGGCTTTTGATTGAGAGTGGAAAGGGCTATGGGTATAACAAGCACAAGCTGTTTTAATCCAGTGCTGCTTAAGAGGTGATTGCTTTAAGTATAGCAATGCCTCCTGGCTGTACAGGAGTCCCTGAAATCTCAGAGGCTTGAAAATGAAAGGTGACTGTTATTCAGTGCAAGGTGTTCTCCCTAAAGTCTCTCTCTTACTGTTGCAAGGAAGCAATGTGATGGCTGAGGCAAAATGTTCCAATAAACTCAGCTGCTCTGGGAGTGAATCCCTGTGGCCAGCAAATACAGCGCCCAGACTCCTATGTCAGAAGGTGAAAGCAGGTTAGATTATAGATGCAACAATAATTACTATGTTGTTGAAGACAATTTCACTGAAAATGAAAAATTCAGATGATACATAGGAGACAGTAAGGCTATGAGAGACTGCTCTGACATCTGAGGGTAAAACAAAAAAGACTGTCGCTGGAAGAATACTGGATCTAGAAAAACTAATGTGACACAGCAGCTGGTCAGCAGTTTCAGGGAGAAGATGCAGGCAGATGAAACAAAAAAAGAATAAAAGATAATCAAAGTTCTGAAAGGGAAGAAGGGTCTTCCATATCCTTGGGGTGAACAAAGTAATCGTTGTGAAACAGGCATACTAATGAAAGGCCTGGGAAATATGTGGAAAAAAGTTCCACTACAAGTAACTAAACAGATGCTTTTTATTTATATTCTGCTAGAAAAAAACAGAGAACATGGAGAAGACCCAGACTCAGGCTTGTTTGGACAGGGTAGCATTAAAAGGGGTGAGCCCTGGGAGGGCAAAGAGGAGTGCACATGGCTGTCAGGACACATCGTTGAAGAATCCTTGCTTGGAGGGGGATCCACAGTTCTGTGTCTCAGAGGCAAGGAAATATCTATGACACCTCCTCCAGAGGAAGATTGTGGTTTTTGCTGCTGATTTAGTTACCAAATGGGCAAGTCATTACTGAGAGCTCTTTGCTGTGAGCTGAGGTGCTGGTGGTAGTGGTTCAGGTTCCAGGGCACCAATAACCTGTTCCGCTGAGGCCACGGAGCTGCTTAAGGGGATCTATGTCTTGCTGTGACATGGCTACATGGCCCTTCTGCACAAGATCCTTCTCCATTGTGGGAATAATGGACCCATTGTTCTTTATGGCTGTGTTGTAGGCTCCAAGCCACTGAGAAGTGTCTGACCCACTCAAAAGATACTGTATTTTGTAAGCAGACACTCCTCCATTTGGAAAAAATGCAGGACTAAATATAGCAGCAGACCGGCTTGGACTGTACTCCTTAATTCCCTGACTGGAGATCTTGGAGATTTTACAATCCCACACCAAAATGCTGAGCTATGGTTGTATATCCCATCAAGAGTGGTCAGATTTGACAGTGCTGAAGTAAAAGTTACTTAAAAATCTGGAGCTTTCCTGAGAAATATCTGCTGGCTTTTTCAATTAATCTCACTGGTTAAAGTATAAGCCAGGGGTGCATGGCAGTGATGGCTGCCTGTGCTGTGCTGCAGTCCCAGGTCAGAAGGTGAAGTGGAGGTGCCTGCCTCTCTTCTCACATCCCTGTTTCTGGGGACAGATACCCATACCTGCCTGCATACCCTGAGAGAAGAGCGTGCACAAGCTGGGGTGCATGAATGGATGAGTGGAGGAAATGGGGTGTGAGGGTGCATTCTGGTGGGTTGCTGTGCTTTGTAAGTGAAGCGTCACTTCATCAGCTTCCCATCTTTAAAATGGAGGAAATATAAACTCCTCTCTAATTTAAAGATAAATTAACTTTTGCTTCTGAAGCATTCAAGTGGCATATTGAGAAGTACCACAGGAGAGTCCATGAAGAGATAAATTATTTTATGCAGAGGAAAGGGATTTGGTTACTGTACAGTTATGCAGAGGCTGGAACTAGATGGTGGGTGAAGGGAATGAAACAATACACTGCACAGCTGTGCATTGGCACCATCTATTGCACTGTGAGGCACACGGTTTCATCAGAAAAAACAGTATATGGCCTTATAATGAAAGGCTGTATTGTAAGTGGAAGGGGAGCAGAAAATCTTAAACCTGCCACTTCTTAACCTTTGAACAGTTGACTTTGCACCCACAATGTTCTTTCACTGTTGTTGGTTTTGCATGTAGCATAACAAAATACAAAGAAGAAAGGGCTTTTATTATTAAACAGAAGTGACAACAGGATGGATATCTGTGGCACTGGGCTGCACAGGAATGTAGTGGAGTCAGCAGTTCAGTGCATGATTGTTTAATCCAGGATTTGGGCAGTCTGCAGGCAGTAGTACAACACTGTGCAATCGATGTTCATCAGCTTGAAGATTAGACAGGAGCAGCTCAGGACTGCATCCCTGTATTTCCCCTCTTCTCCCAAATATTTTTTCCCACATTGTACCAGTTGTGCCACTGCAAATCAGGTTAATACATGAAGATGAAACATTTTACTTGTACCTCAACATGCTGCTCAAGAGGCAAGCAGAGAATACACTGATTTCATCATATACACCTGACTTCCACCATGTGCTTTGTGCTCTCTTGCAGAACTCTTTTTATGCTAGAAGGGTGAAATGTTAACATGAGGATAGTAAAGAAACAAGTTTACTTTTGGTGCTTAGAAGCAATAATAGATGCTTGCCTCGCTATGAAGTTTGTGTAACTCAAGCTTAACCTTTACATGCTTGTGTAGAATAAGAGATAGATTAGGTTTACAGGAGAACTGAAGGTTAAAAAAAAAGAAAGACTTTAAATCCCAAAGGCATGGAGAAGAAGCCAGAGGTCTGATTGCATTGTATCAGATGGAAGTTGTTCTCCTCTTTGAAGCAGCCCTGATGCACACAGGATATTGAAATGCCGTGGTGTTACAGCCTCCTCTATTCTGTGAACCCACAGAAAATGTTTTAGAGGAGTAGGAGATCCTTGGCAAATTTTAGCTTACAGCAATATCCCCAGTTTCTTAGTCTATTATTTTATGCTTGCTTTCAGGCAAAGTAAGACCAGTACCACAGCCAGATGAAGATGTGCCATACTCAGCCTTCTGGTCCTGCCTCTGCATCACCTCCTTTCTTGCATCCCATCAAAAGACAGAATGACATGGGGGTGGGAATGAAAAACCCACATGGGCACACAGATCTGCTGCCCTAGTAATTGCCTGGTGGCAAGACAATTTTATGGTGACTTAAGCCCTAGAGTCACAATTGCTTTGTGGACAATCCTTAAGTGATAAAAATCACCAGGTCTCTACAGATCATGGGATGAAAATTGCTCTAATGAATGGGTCAGAAACAGAAATGAAGAGAATTTATAAATAAATTTATACATTAATTAAGTATCCCCAGGGTGATAAGTAAATGCAAGTAAGGGGAACTGCAGGATTAGGGGTGCTCAGGCAAAACCAGTGCAGTCGCCCTTCTGTATCTCCCAATATACCTCTCCTCCAGGACTGGGGGCACAAACCAGCACAAAATCCTACACTCTTCTCAATGTTATCAGAAGCCTGATAGATTTAGAGTCCGAGTCAGACCCTTCCTTCAAGGTTCATGTTTGTTTGCATTTGGAGGCATGAGGAGACCCTAATATCTTGAGGTGTGGGGACTCTGATATATGTTGAAGTCTCTCTGCCCCCCAAAAGCAATATAAGTGTAGGCCCTGAAAAGAGCAAGAATGTAATGTTATTCAGTATAAGCTAATCCAAAACAGAGCTGCTCTGATTCTGCCATCCCTTCTGACCCCAATTGTATATTACCTTCCTTCCTTTTTTTTAATGCTGCTTGTAAGGTCATGGCATGAGACCTGAACTAACTGAATGATTCTGAAGCTTTTTTCTTTAGTTTTATATGGTTAGTTTCATCTCCCCGAACAAGCTTTTCATGCAGCAATGTGGGTATCAATCCTGGTGCAAGGGAGTGGGCAAGATCACTGTTACGGGCAAAGTTGCTGGATGCAGTGCTAGGCTGGGGCACAGCTGACTTGGATCAACTTCATCTACTAAGGAATCACATCTTTGTTAAATATTCTGAGTGCTTAATGTTGTTTCAGACCAGGCAGAAGTGAGCTATATATAGTCCTTGATTACAGACTATGCCTAAATAATTGTCTAGTCCAACGACATGCCTAGAAAACTCTATTGCTCCAGTTGATTCAGAATGAAAAGCCCCTTAGATCTTGCCTCCAACTTCCAAAGCAGTCCTTCACAGTGTTTGTTGTTGCTTGCAAGTGTTAATGCTTATAACAACTTTGAGCATTTTCTACTCCTCATGTGGGGGACTAAGAGGCTGTAGTATAAGTGTATGGCATGCTTGTACAACAAGCATTGTGCAAATTGAAACTAATTCCAGGGAGGTGGGGAGAGTAAAAGAAAAAGGAGGCAATGAAGAACTAGTGGAGGAAAGAACACAAAAAAATAATCCAAGCCATCTTTATAGATCAACCAGTATATTTACAGCTACTGTTGAGAGATGTGTTATTGAATGATACCTGTTTTCACCCTGGCTGTAGATTTCAGAAATGCATGCAAGTACAATTATCTTCACCCAAGCGGTAAACATTTGGACAGTTTTCAAATCTAAACGTTGTTTATGAATTGATTTTTGCCTCCTTAGGTTGAGCTCAGCTATTCTTGCAGCATACCAAGTGTCATAACCAGCCTGATGGATCACACTGGGGTTATGTTTTACATCTGGAATCCTGCAGCACTCATCCTGGAGAGATGCTTTCAGACATCAGCACTTGGAGTGGGAAGAAACAAAGCAGTCACAGGAACATGTACCCGCCACCCCTGTAAATATAAACTAAAGGCTGTGTCCTTTAAGGGCAGTCCTTTGCTACTCTGCAGATAACTCTAGGACTACTTCTGTGTTTTCACTGCTAGTAACATAAGCTCTGAGGGTAACAGGGCCTCGACATTTTCTTCTAGGCCAAATCCTATGGTCAGCTCTCCGTTTAAACTTGAGCAAAATGAATGTGAAAACTTCAGGGATTTGTCTGCATACAGGTTTTCACAATTCTATTGGCTATAATATTGTTTATTATAAGGACTTCAGTCTCTGAAGAACCTGTGCTGGCTGCTGTCAGGGACAGAAAGTGCATTAGATTGGTGGAGTAATCTGGTAATGCAAATTCTTCATATTTCATCAAGGGAGCATCTACTCTGCAGTCCCAAATGCTTCTTGGCAAAACAGACTGGCAGCACTGATCTCTGGCAAGATGGCAATACTGTTACTTCTCCCAGAAGGCAAGAACTAAACTACCTCCCCTCCCCTCTGGGAAAGACTATAAATAGAGGTCTGCTGGGATCCCAATCTCACATTCACGGAGGCAGCTGCCATCTGGGATTGCAGTTGACCCCCTGTCCCTTCTTCATCTCCTCTCTTTCTTCTTTGATGGTATTTGTGTGATTTTGAGGTGAGCTGGTCCAGGGAATTAAACCAACTGAAAAGTAATCATAGGAAAAGAAGAGACTGGTGCTTGCACATATTGCACATTGCTTCCTCCACATTTCTGGCTATCCCCAGAGAAGCCGACTATCTTCCACAAGACTTTCTGAAGTGCTGGGCAACAAAATAAACAGCATGCGAGGTGACTTAGGGATTTAAGCTTAATCCACGTCTGTGTAGTAAACTGCCAAAGAAAGGCACATATTCAAACTGGAAAATATCCATCATATGCTATTTACTAACTGCAGTCACAGTTACTATTTCTGTACCAGCAAACCACTAAAAGAAAGAAACCTTGTTAAATTAATGGAAACCAAGACAGACAGCAAAACAACTAGCTCAGAACTACCAAGCTGTACTTAACTCGAAAGTCACCCTGAACTCATAAGCCTTTGCCATATCCCAGCTTTCCTGAGAAAGTGCTGTATTTCTGTGCAGGAGGGAGTGTGTCCTCAGGGAGGGCCACAACCTAAGTGAGAGCAAGAACACCAGTTTGGGAAATTAGCACTGCAACAGAGGTAGCCAGCTATGAAGGTATATCTATTGCATCATTTTCCCCCTAAATGTTTAGCCTGTTAAAAGCTAGTGCCTAATAAAACTGCAGAAGGATATTTTTAAACTGACCGCTACTGCATGTGTTGGAAGAAACCTTTACTAAAGATGCCCCTGGTGCCATGTATTTTGCTGGAGGGACCAAGTGACATCTGCTTTATCAGAATGCAGGAAGTACCATTTCCACTCTAGTCAGGGGCATCAAGCCAAATACCGGTCTCAGTTGTCAGCCAGTCAATTATTTGATTATAGATGTACAGCCAGCTTGCGTTTGTAGATCATATTCCAGCTAGACTGCAAAGATTGCATATACATTTGACAGTCAGTGCTGGGCTTATTTTCAGCTAAAACCATTCCTTATTAACACAGAAGGCTGGCCTCATGGAAGTGAATTGTTCTCAACTCCCCTGCTGTTCAAAAATTTGATGTGCAGTGATGACTTTGCTCAGGTCCTCATTCTGTGGTTTTTGCAGAGAGAAGAATCAGTTTCTTCTTCTCAGTAAGATGAAAGAAGTAGTATTTTTTCCCCTTATATCTCAAAATAAATTAAGGTTTTCTGGCAGTGGTGCTCATTTCACCCTATGGTTTTGAGAAACACTATTCATCCTGAGAAAACAACTCCCTGTCTGCTGGCTTGAGGATCCAGCTGCTTGTTGTGTTAAACCATGTGGAGGCTGCATCTGAGTCCATCTGTATTGCCAGGATCAGTGCCCCAGGGACTCAGCACAAAACCACTTTGATCCCTCCCAGTGACAGGGTTTTTGCTAACAAGCCTCCAGACATTTCAGTTGGTATGTCATCACCCTTGCTAAACTAGAACAGAAGGATGAAACAAAAGTATTTCCAAAGTCCTTTAATAACAATCAGTCGAAGGGGAATGAGTAAAACATCCCAGGTGAGACACTTCTGTAAAAAGCATTAGCATTGGCCATATGACTGTAACGAGGACGGAGAGGCTTTTTTCCCCACCTTTTTTCTTTTTTCTTGTCCTTTTCTTCTGAGATAAAAGAGAGGATCGGAGCTATGGACTGTGAATTGCAGTGAACAAAGCGCTTAACATCCTTTAAATAGCTTGATAGGGTCAAAGTAAGGCAAAAAGTCTAAAACTCATAGAAGAGAGAATGAACCTGAAAAGTCCTAATGTGTTTTATACTGAGTGGACCCCTGCAAATTGTACCTCTTAGTGATGGCCTGATTAGTCCAAATTTTTCACACACTTAACAGCAACTAAGCTACAAACCTCCTGTACACGGCGAGAGGATTTATGCTTTTAATTCCCACCATTACAGAGCTGCAAATATACTCTGTTGCTTTTACCTTTTAAAATCCAGACTGCATGTGCAGTGGGCATGTGATTTGTGCAGCCAGAGTTCGGGATGAGTGCTTCAAAATAGCAATCAATTGATGCTCTTGCACTAGGGCAATAAGTAAGAAGTTAACTAATACGTTGCATTGATGAAGCACTCTGGTCAGTGAATAACTTGCAGGTAGAGCTGAATTTTGTGCTAGGCAACTGAGACCTAGGGTTTTTACAATTTAAGTGCATTACTTGAGCAGAAATCAGATTGTCAACAAGACAGTATGTGATTAGTATTAGCAGAGCAACTTTCAATAGATCATGTAAATGAAGCAAGGAGGGCAGCAAGGCCAAAATCCTTGTCTTAATTAACAGAAAGCATACTTTGTAGATTATTTAATTGCTTAAAGAAAAAGACTGTGAGGAAGAGGGAACATTAGAATGCAAGGTTTTATCTAACATGACCAGCCACGTTTCTCTCCCTTCTGCAGAATAATTTTGCAGAAAACAGGCAATTTGATCTGAAAGCCCAACTCTGCATCCAAAGGCATGGGAAGTTTTCCCACTTGGAGAATGGAACTTTGTTGAGTCAGGTAATGATCCAGCATTAGAGGACCTAGAGGAGCAGAAACATTTAAGTAGCTCATCAGCTAGGCTACATTTCTTTAAACATACAATATTACAAGCACCCATTTCCAAAACAAGAGCTACCTACAAGTCTAGGAAATCAAGGCACAGGTATCTATTCAACAGTGTGATAGGGTTGATCAGTCCATCCTGTCAAGTGCTATTCAATAGTTACCTTGACTAGTTATTATTAATAATTTTGTTCTGCTTTGTGTGCATTAGAATATATTTAAGCCAAGCTTTAGATAATTTGTCTCTAAAAAGCTGATGTTCCTGAAAATGTGCCTTTCATCTTGTTTCCAAGATTTTTATTTGAAAAGTTATTTTATTCTTTTTAAACAGCAAGCAAGCAAGCAATCCACCTACCTCTTTCCTCCTATCCTCACCAAAATATTTTTCTCCCTCAACATCACCAAAATATTTCTATCTCCTTTTTTTTTTTTCAGTTTGGAACTACAGAAGAGAGAAAACTACTTGAAGCACTTACTCATCCTTGCCATGCAGGGCAAAAGAAGTACGTGTTTTTCCTGACACTCACTGGTTTTGGCTCTGTTATGGTCTCATCAACATTCCTTTTTTCATCCAGAACATCTCTGTGTTTTCAAGCTGGGTAATGTTTTTGTTGTGGTTGAAACAACCCAGAAAAGCTGTATTGCTTGTATCATGTATTTCTTAGTGAATGGCACCCTAAGAAACATTTTCCTGCCAGAGCTCCCAGCTGTCCTCTTGACAGAAACTCTTGTGGCAATGAGTGCAAATAGCTCAGTAAGTGGTTCTAGGGTAAACGTGAAAACTCTCCCCCATGCCAAAGGGAGATTTCTCAGGAGCATTTCACAATGTCACTCTCCACAACCATCAAGCCATGCCTGATGGCAACTAGGCTGACATTGCCTCAGTATTCCTCTTCTCTTGAGAGTACTTTGACAGACTGTTTAGTTGGTTTTTTTTTTTCCTTTTATTTAATGGCAGCTTTGCAGGGTTCATTTATGTTAGCTGAGTAGCAGTGTGCCCACTAGTGTGTTAGCCAATCTTTCCTGCATTGACAAAGCAGGGATGCAATCAGCACTACCACTGTGCTTATGGTACACCCTGATCAAAGTTTGCTTCCTTGTGGGTTTATTTTGTACTATTGCACTTGGGGATATGGGTACATATCAATCATGTCAAGATTCCTGAAGATGCTGTATAGTCCTTGCCTGTCTTTTCGAGCTGTAAAGCAAAAACAGTGTCATTATATACTGCCCTCCTACATAAGTCAGGTGATTCAACTTCAAGGAACATCTGAAATATATTGATCACATCAGTGAACTGTCCAATATTGTTTTACAGCTTAAGAAGAAGAAAAAATTGCACCTGAGAAGCCAGATTCATGTCTCAAATGACCTTGAAAAAGATCCTGGTGACATGCAGTTATAAAGAAGAGAAGTATAGTTAATTTTTCTTTGCAGGCGTACCTCATTTTTTGGTGTGATTTGAACAATACCCATTCACTTGGAGACTCCTGAGCTCATCTTCAAAGGTTATGAATGGATTTGTTAATTCTCTCCTGCTTGTTCTAGTCTAGTGTCAAACCATCAAACAACTCTGACACAAGTAGAAAGCAAGATCCAAGAGGTTCCTCTCCTCTGTGTCTCTAATTTGTGTATGTTGATGCCTTTTACCTCTTGATTTGTACCCTGAAGAGACACCTTGGGGTTTGTTCAGTATTATCTGAGGAACACTTGCCTATTGTCCAGTCCTTCAAATTGTATGATGTGCATTACGTTTCCTTCTTTCAGTGACTGAGGCAGAACTTGGTAGTCTACTGTCTGTGAAGCCTTTCGGTGGTAAGTCACTGCTTTACTTCCTCCCTTAGGTTCTGATAAGTGCTGCTATGTTTCTGATCATGGTTTTGCAGGAATCAAACTTTTTGTTAAATTGACTGTTCTGGAGACTGAACATCCTTTGGTAACAGTTGTGTTTATAGACAGTAGCTGAGTCAGCTGAAATACCAGACAATAATAAGTGCAGAGAATTTGTATTTAACAAAGAAGTCCTATTTTATGTGAGCCGGAAAAGCTTTTTTTTTCTTTCCCCTGAAGTACAGTGTGTGTTCTCATTCTAAGTCTATCCCTGAGAGAATCTAAATTTACTCTTTCCTGGCTTTTGAGAAATACACAGCAAGACATCAGCGCTTGGTGGGTAAGAAAGCTCTGAAATGAAGGAAGAGACAGAAGCTTACAAAAGAAAGTTCCATGTCTGTATTTACTTGTTTGGAATCGCAGTCTGCAGTGTCCCTGGGGGTGCACTGACAAAGCTGAGTGCAGGAAGTGCACTGTGCTGGGGGTGAGCTGGGTGCGAGTCAGCTGTCACATGAAAGCCGTGCAATTCATCACACATTTGTTACTCTGACTGTGGCACCACACGACTGGCGCTGCTGTGTGCCTTTCCTAATGGGAATGTGGTCACGGCTGCCCAGGGCAAAGCTCAGCACACCGTGTGGGGGGGGGGCGGGGACACATGCATGGGAGGAACCAGGGCCTTGCATGTCTTTTGCTATCCACATGGCCTTTGTGAGGAACTTTAACACTGGTGTGTGCGAGCTTCTGCTTTGAGACTCCTTTCTTCTGCCACAGCGGTGCAAGGGCAGACTCTCATTTAGACAGAAACTTCTGTGAGCAGCAGGCCCTAACTTTTATCATGGAAGTACGTGCAGACAAAAAAAGGAGTTCTGCTTTTATGCTTTTGTGTAACCTAGGCTTTATTCCTCAAAGGCCTTCTCCTGCAGATAAGAACAAAACCCTGCACGCAAGTGGCTATTTCTGCCACCATCCCTAGAGGTGACATCTCCTCTGTCCACTCCTGTTTCAGGATGCATGGGCTGCTGAGAGGACGTCATCATCACGAGAAGTGCAAGAGCTTCCTCGACCTGTCAAGCTGGTTACCTGCTTGGAAGGAGATGCTGATGGGGAAGCTCTTTGGAAGAGAGATTCTGAATGTCAAACTTTTTTTCTTTTTGGTAATGGCTCCATCTAACTGAAGAGCTGTAATTATTCCAGATTTTGCAAACATCACTGAATTTTACTGAACTTGTGGCAAGTTGCACTTCTTGCTTTTTCATTTTTTCTTTTTCATTTCTCCCCTTTTCTTCCTTTTTCTTTTTCTTTTTCTTTCTGTCTTTCTTTCTCCTTTTGTCCTGTTTTCTTTCCTTTTTTCTTTTATCCTTTTTCTTTGTTTTTCTTCTCCTTTTTTTTTTTTTCTTTGGGGAAAATTGGTTGCATTCTTCTTATTCTCCAGTCACATTAGGACAGTGGCACAAAATTCAACACCCTTCTTTTTTGTCCTTTGAGGCAGTTGGTCCCAAATCTTTTGTTTTACAGATTCTAAAGACTTATTGCTTTACTCTGCTTTAACTCTGCTGGTATCTGATCTCCCTTTCCCAAAAATGTGGACACAGAAATATGAGATAAGGGTCCTACACAATTTTTGAATGTATCTCTAGTGGCATTTCTAACTACAGGTGAATCCTGTATAATAGCTAAGCAGTTCGTGGTGGTGGTAGCAGAAAAAACTAAGGGCTATGTCAAGAATATCAAAGTTGTAACTCTCTGTGTTGGGGTTTTACTAGCAGAACCACCTCACAAGTACAGGGTGTGAAAGTTACATTGATATAGCATGCTTCACCTCAAGCAATTCTGGCAAAATACAGAACTCCAGGCTGTTGCAGCTCCAAGTATTGTAGAGTGACAGGTTTTATGTGCTGCAGTGATTCCATCGTCCATGCGGACACCATTGGTTGTTCCCAAGAGCACAGCAATGCTTGCCTGAAATAACAGTGATGATAACCTCAGCCACAACAAGAAGTTAATGAGAGCATGTGGAGTTGGAGATGGTGAAATACTGATGTCAATTTATAACTGAAGTTGGATCCAAACACAGAAGCTATTCCTATATGCTGAAAACACCAATCACATTACAATTGTAAAGAAATGAAACATAAATAATGAAAGAGGTGTCTGTTGTCAATGATACAGGTGTAGACAGGGATAAGATATAAAACTGATTTGCTCTCTTGCTCTTGTGGGAACTGCTCTATTGGTATGAAAGATTTAATTGCATCCAGAAGCTGTGCTGGTTTTAGTCCTTTGTAGCAAAAGCCTGTTATACTAGTGTAGACAAAGACTTGAGGTTAAGACATGCTGAGGGACAGAACATCACTTGTATTCTCTCTGTAGTTAACATAAAACATACACAGAAATGAAATGCTGTGCATTAATAATTTCCATTAATTTACTACGTCAAGTGCTGCATAGAAAGTCATTATATTTCCACTGTACATCACTCTAGCGTAAAAAGTTCATAAACCATTAGGATAATGATTTCTACCATTACTTTTCAGTAAATTGTGAAAATATTTTTTTATTATCCATTTACATTAATTTCAACATGCATGCATTTCGTCAGAAACATGGACTTTTTGAAGTGATTGCTTCCCATTGATTAATGTAGCCAGAAGTTTCCTGATTTGCCAAATGTCACAGAACATTTTATTAATGGTGCCTGTTTTGTGTATAAAGCTTTGCAACAGAAGAGGTTTAGTCTATTAATTAGTAAAGCTTAGAAATACTCAGTTAAACATGAAGATATTTCTAGTGTGGTTGCTGTGTTGAGGACTCCACTCCTAATGCATGCAAGTAGGGATGTTTTGCCTTGGGATGAGTGAAAATTGTGACTCTTAGAGGCTGAGTTTTTGTAGTCTCTAAGATAAAGAACCATTCTGATATAGTGAGCCATCTGTATGCAATATAGTTTAAAAATGCTGTCCACCTTCCTCTGAGAAGGAACTTTCCCTGCCACACCTACATCCATTCAGGACTGGATGTCAAAATCCCCACGTAAACTTCAGTAAGGGTATAAGGAGATGATGTTCACATAGCTCACCATCTTCTCCTCTTAAAATAACACCTGTCTGACAAAACTGTTTTTTGCTGAGAATTCTTGATTCTTCATCATTAAAATGTTTCAAGGAAACAAGAAGGAGTTTCCGGAAAGAAAAAGGCACATATTCTTGGATAAGAAATAGCCCTATGCTAGAACAAGGACCAGGGATTTAAATTTTCAGGGTTTGACTTATCAATTCAAATCAGTAACTGAAATCTCTGCCACCAGCTGTGTATCGACTCAGCTCTTCCTGCAGCAGTTCTGTTTTGTAGAGTTAGCATGGTGACTGAGACTCAACCTGATCCCCCATAACTGGAGACCCCCATTGCCAGTTATTGAGGCCTCTTCTTCATCCTAGTTTGAAATGTTTTCTTTTCTTCCTAACCCAGTAATGGGAGATACTTGAAACTTCAATTGGAGACCGTAAAACCTTTTTCTGTTTACTCACCATAACATAGAGCTGGGTTGAAAGCAACAATATTTGCCTCTACTCTTCTGTTTTCTCTTTCTATGAACATTCAAGTGAAAAGGATTTTGTCCTCCACGTTTGTAGAAAAACAATTTTAGCAATTTGTCTAAAAGTGTCCTTGGAACCAAATATATTTTGCCAAGGCAAGCACTGTTGCTCAAGGAGTTTGAATATGCACTCAGCTGAGTAATAGGAACAACACCATGTGACTAATAAAATCAATGTCTGCTAAGTAATGTGGTTCAAACTGGAAATGTTTTCGATCAATCCAGGGGTATGTTTTTCTTCTGACTGAAGAATAAAATAGAACTAGTCTAATAGCAGACATTTTCCTATAGAAAAAGTTAATTTATATAAAGCAGGATATTAATAGAACTGAATAGCTGTCCATGATGATAGCATCTCTGATTTACTGCTGTCTTAACTTTGTCAAAGTAATATTAGCCGTTGCCTTCATATAAAGTGTTCATTTAATCCAATTTCTGCCCTTAGTTCTGACATGGCTTGTTGTTAAATGCACTTTGAGTATTGAAAGGCAGACTAACCTGTCATTAAACTTAGCTGGGAAGAGATCTGGCATAATCATATACTTTCTTATTGCTGAAGTGACTGCTAAATATTAGCACTGCAAATTGCCAGCAAACCATGAGGCACTGGGGTACTGCAAATGTGGAAGGGGAATCTGAGGGAGTGACTCCTGAAAGAGTTCATGAGCTTCTTCAAAGTCAGGTGAGGGTATTTCATACCCAGGCTTAGATGCCACCGTGTGCAATGTGACCTCTAACTACAGGTGAATCCTGTATAATAGCTAAGCAGTTCGTGGTGGTGGTAGCAGAAAAAACTAAGGGCTATGTCAAGAATATCAAAGTTGTAACTCTCTGTGTTGGGGTTTTACTAGCAGAGTAAAACCTGTACCAGATACCAAAACCTATACCTGTACCAAAACTTGACCTGTACCAAGGTAAGAAAGAGAAAAACGACAGTTAACTGCATTCAGCTTTGATTCACTGAGAATCATCTGGAAATAACACCACTTCAGAATATGGTGTGGTTTTTTTCATTTCTACTCATCCCTCATGGTAGTAAAATAGCCTAATTTCAGTCCAATTCCTCCCTTTAAGGACTGTAATTTTTATTCCCATGAAAGCAGATGGAGGGAAAATCTCTAGTGTGTAGAAAATAAAGCAAGCTGTCCAATTAAATCACCACACTGATTCCTAATTCCACTGTGGCCTGCCTGAGAAGGCCATTAGGAACAAAAAACCTCTCTGAGGAACATTTTTCTGGCACTTCACACTCATGAGGAAGGTATCTGCCAGCAGCCAGGCATGCAAAGTGCCTGGAAAGGGGAGAGATCCTTAGGAAACTGAAGTTCTGCAATATTCTGCAGCATTTCCTTGCAACACAGTAAGGAAAACCAGAAATGTTTAAATAGAGCAAGCAATCCCACACAGGAACTGCTGTGATTCAGGTGAGACCTGTGTTTCACAGCAAAGGGAAGACCCTCGGCATCAGACCCCAACCTCTTTGGTGCCTATCACTTATACAAGGCTGTGGGGTGTCTGGCAGGCAGGCAGGGAGCACGAGGCACAGGCAGACAGCCATGGGGTGCAGGCAGGCTGTCCATAGTAGGCTAATGAAACACTCCTTTGTAACTGCTCTGAAGAGGACAAAATAGTATTTGCTTACCATACTACCAGGCTGCAGTAAATGTCTCCAATACATAATGTTAAACAGGCAATTAATAGACAAACATTTCTGTATCCAGAAATGTAGTGGAATTCACATACCTACTGGTACAGAGCAATAGCACTAACCTTATTAAACTTCATATCCAAAGGCAGTAGGTTTGCTATAGAGCTTTCATATCTAGTGGTAAAATTCCAGGCAGTTACATCTTTTAATTTGAGGGTAAACACTGATAGATCCATCATTTGGAAATAGCCAGTTGCAAACTGAAAATGGAGAAACAAAATACTGTGGATTAAATGTGGTGCCTGTGTGCTCCCTTCTATCACCATATAGCAGGACACTGTTTCAGTATCTATGAGATTTGGCAACAAAAAGGAAGATTATGGAGGAACACATTTGTTTTACAGGGCAATGCACTACTAGAGCTGTGTACAGAGTAGGAAGCCAAGCCAGTGAATTGCTGCACCAAAGTCAACAAATAAGCTGATTGACAGTGTTTGTTGATAACAACCACAGTCTTTCTGTTACACCCAGCCAAAGTAATCAAAACTCAGTAACCATGAAGGGGCAGTATGAGTAAGATCTACAGTTAATGGATGAACAACAGCAGCCATTCAAGCTTAAAGAGAGCTTGCTCACCAGAATTTGAATGTCCTTTCTACTCATGGTAGCACTAGAAGTGGTTTCTTCCTGCAGCATAAGAGATAACCCCCAGGATACCTGGTAAAGAATGAATGTTATTCCTAGGGCTGTTTTACTGTGTTTCAGCTTGTTTTCTTGGCAGCGTTACAGAGTGTAATTCTGTGAATCATGAATACGATTCATACTAGCCAAACTGACCTTTGAAATTGGGCGTAGGAAAATATATCAGAAAAAAATTCAAGCTCTGACAAATAAGCTGATAAAATGAATGAATGATATTTATAGACCCTGCCAGTCTATTAAGAGGTCAGTTTGATAGCCCTGGAGGTCCAAATGTAAGAGTTTCCATTCTTTCCTGCATACCTGAGCAGCCATTCATACATATTTAGTAACAATGTGCATTATCACTATTTTGGCTGTTCATGCAAACAGCTCTCTGACAAATCTGTATGTAGAATGCATTGTGTGGTACAGAAAATGATGTATTTGTGGTCTGAATGTTCATGAAGTTCCTGAAAACCTTAACAAGCCCAGCCAAGACAAAGAGGGAGAGAGATGAAGAAAAGAAGACTATGGCATATGTCTAAAACACCTACATCTGACCTTGACAAAGGGCTGGACAAGGATTTGTTTTGAGCAGGCAGCAACACCCTTTGCAGCAGTTCCTTCCAGCCAACACAACCCTCGGTTTGTGCAAGTACACGGGAGGAACCTGTCGGGGTTGCTCAGCCCACCCTGGAACGTTGGTGGGATAACTCAGCTGTGTGAGACCACCCCCTGGAAAACGAAGTGGTTTCTCCCTGAGTTACCTTACCTGGATATGTTAATTGCAACCTGTCCCCTTACCCTATCACTTGCTCTCTCTGTATCCCCCCGCCTCCCTCTCCTCCCCTGTGCCCATTGCCCCCTGGCCAGACCCTATAACAAGGGTCTCCCAAGGCCATTCGGTCTCTTTCGCTGCTGGACCCCTTCAGGAATAAAGTGCTCTGGAACTCCATGTGACTGAGCCCTCTGATTCACCCTGGTAACGCTTTAGCCATCAACCTGGGGGAGGTGGATACTCGCCAAAAGACCGGCTGGGGTAGAGGACAGAATTATCTGCTCCAGTACCCGGCAGTACTGGCCAGTGGGGTCTTTCGGAGTCTCCAAGACCCTCCTGGTATAAGCAGAATTTCCACCCGCCCCACACCCCCTCCAGGGACAGTGTTAGGAACCCAATGGAGGAGATGTGGCAGTGAATGGGATAGGTGCAGGACATGACTGCCAGCATAGGGTGAAGTAAGCTTCCACCAAAAGAGCACTAGAGTGTCACCATTTTTAAAGTTTTTATCATTTAGTGACTGTAGGCATTTTCAGCAACATGGTTTGAAAGACCTACACCCTAGCTCAGGTTTGTTTTGTGTGAAATTGTAGACTCCAGAAGTGCTAGAGGAAATTTAAATCATCTCATAGCTGGACTATTTTAAATGAAGGGATCCTTGGCATGAGTTGAGAACTTGACCTGCCATGACCCTGGACCCCATAGCTCCATGTCACAGTAACAGAATGTTCTTCCAGGCAACCCAGTGATAACCTGTGCCATTAGTGGGTTTGCAACCTCAGTTTTTAGTTAGGCATTTAGAAAAATTGGCACATGCAGTCTGTATACTTCTAAAACTGTGGCTTCGCTCCATAGCTGTATTTGATTTCTGTATATGAGCCCTTAAAGCATGTTGGAATATCTCTCTAAAAGAAAAAAGCAGTTTAATAGGAAAAATCTGTTTCTTTTTTCTTATTCCTAACAGCAAGGTAAATAAGTGTTGAGAATTGCATGTGACTGGAAGATTTGAGGCTAGCTTAGAGCCATTTCAGTGGTTATTTTGAACCTTCATAACAAAACAATATCATTTCCTTTCTTCACATTCATAACTTACCGACATGTTTACATTTTCAGCTGAACATTTCCATTCTTGGCTGTGCTGAAAGGTGATACTCTGTTTACTGGATATAACACTGAGCAAAATCCCTTCAACCTTTTGAATTACCTCAGGCTGAAAAGTATAATCCATTATCCAAATATTCTCCCAGTGTTTTTCTAGTAGAATAATATAACACAACAAGTTGAAGATAAAAGCTTGGCCTGTATATAGCAATTGCTAAGGATTTCTTTGGCTGGAGATGAAGGAAGAAGGTTTAAAATAAGACCACCTCTGTGTGTGCTCAATGAGTGTTTTGCTTAGATTGTAGCACAGTGCAAAGCACCACTTGCAGCCATCCCTATAAAAATTTCCTCTGCTGTGTGGATAAGAGGATGGTAGTGAGACTACCGTGCTCAATTCGCCATTAACAATGAATAAACACTATCAAGATGTAAAGCCAGAATGTTTTAATATCATTTAAAGGAAAAAGAAACAAACAGCCCCTACTCCCCCACCCCCAAGAAAACACCAACTAAATAAAACATTACTTTGATACAATATGAATTTAGACATGAATGTGCAAATTCATAGAAACATGATGTGTGTGCATGTACACAAACCCACACATGCACAAACATACCCTTCCTCTATTTGAAAAAAAAAAAGGTAATAATTTAAATTCCTTCAACACTCTGGTCTCCATTATTCTTCATATTAAATTGACTGTCTTTCATTGTGAAACTACAGCCATGTGCAGAGATAATTCGTCTCCATGCAAATATTGGTTAGTAAAGAGGGAGCATTGCTTATTATTGGAAGACATGAGCTTTAGTTGTTGGAGGCATTTAAATGGTATCTTCTCACTATGGAGAACTTATGTATAACTCATTATTCTTTTTTTTTCTTTTAAATAAAAATAATAAAACATAAACTCCTACTTTTCTTTTCAGCTGCATTTTAAGCTGTGCAAGGTAACATAATCATTTGAACTCAGCAGCATTTTTTGCTTTTGCTTAAAGGTAAACTAAATATTTTGTCAAGAATTAGAGAATCAAGAGATCATCCCATCTATCCTTTTACCCACAGCAGAGTCAACTATACATTATCTGACAGATGCCAATCTATTTTGGGGGGCTTCCCAGGAAACCTATCCCTGTGCTGTGCTATACTTAGCACTAGAAAGTTTTTCACTGACATCTATGCCAAATCTCTTGTGTTGCAAGCTGGGTCTATTAATATTCACTTTCACTCTTTTTTCTACCCTACACCCTTTTTCTTACTTGCTACCTAAAAAGGTATAGAGTGTTTCATCAGAATCTTTACCAATGAAAGAAAATTGTCATTTTCTTGCAGGTTTTGTTCCTGTTCATACAGTGCAATAAGCTTTATTTTTTGCTTCTTTTTGACAACAGACTGATATTATGCACTCAAACAAATCATATGCCCAGGTTCTTTTCTGCAAAACTCCTATCTGTCCAGATGTTCAACAGCTGTATTCATGCAAGTCATTTCTTTTGCCTAGTTTAGAAACTTTGATTTGTCCCTAATACCATGGATCTCATTTTGTCAGTTTGTGCTTCCAATTTGTCAGCATTTTTATTCTTTCTTCCCTTTCTCTCTTTCCATGTTGGTGTACTCTGTACATTGAGGAATCATTATCCTTTCCACCATCCAACTCATTAACAACAACATGGAAAGCTAGTGGACACAAGACAGATCCTTGCAGAACACCATAGTGGTGCCATTAGTGACTCCCCTGCATACAGTTTGTTTAGCCAGTTTTGTACTCAAGTCTGTAGCTTTCCTGTTTCCTCTACGGGCTCCTCCAGGCCACCGAGTCCAGCCCCAGTAGCTCCTGCCTTGGGAGCTCCGATCCCGGGCCGGGCGGTGGCTGCTCCGGCTGGTAAAGACAGTCGTACTACTTGTGTTTATCAGAGTCTTTTATTCTCCCTCACGGAGGGAAAAACCGATAACGAGATGTGTAGTGGACAACGTGGCCAGACTGATCCAGCCCCCTTCTCGCCTCTCTCCTTTATGCCCTCTCTCCCTGGTGGGCAAGGCCAGAGGAAAGCCAATAGGCAAATGACGAGCCCGTGACAGCTGGCCAGTCCTGGGTGAACAGGGGAAGGATATGTAGAATGAAGAGCGGTGAGTGGCCAGACCAGCAGGATGTCCCTGGTGGTCTGCACACTACCACAAAATCTTAATTGCAACTTTATCTGCTCTTAATATTTTTGAACCTTTGTCTCAACCTGCTGGTTATCTTCTGTGGGTGTACAACATGGACCCCAATCGGAAGCTGGGATTGGAATCTCCCCTAACAGACTGACAGTACTACTACTGTGGCTGTATGAATTGGAGTCAGAGAATTATTAAGGTTGGAAAAGACTCCTAAGATCATCAAGTCCATCTGTTGATGCCAACCATCGAGTCTGCAGTCCAGTTGATGCAGAAAGGGACCAGAGGAGTCAGGTAAACCTCATGAGTTACCCATTCTGAATTAATACTTACAGATCCATCACAAGAGGAAGTCAAATACAAGTAGTTTGCATGGAAATCTGAGGCTTAATCAAGGAGTTTTAAATCAGTCTTTGTTGCTATCCCACGATCCTGCAGTTAAAATTTTCCATGTGCATATCTACATCTTTGAATGAAGGTAATGTGAAACCTGCCTCTCTTGTCTGGAGCGGTTTGTGACCATTTCTGGGAAGAGGGGCAGCACTGGATAAGGGCTTCAGTTACCATAAAACTCCAGGGTCTGTGAAGGGAGAGACACCACTGGGATTTCTACCTTCTCACAGCTGGAGAAAAAAATCTTAACCTGCCAGGTACAAAGAACCACTTCGCAGATGTGAAGGACACAGAGGTTTGTGTGCTCCTTTGCTTGTTTAAAAAGGAGATAGTAAAGTGTTTCTGTTTATTTTTTCATGGGAGAGCTGCATTAAAGTTCATGTACTCCCTGAAGGTCAGGAAGTCTTGCTTGAAACCGGAGTGCTCTGGGTCTTCTCTTGTGTGCACATGATGTGTGATTAGACTTAACACAACCAAAGGGTCACAGACTGAGCAAAAACTGCCATTCTGTTGGTCTGTCAGTCTCTAGCCATGGCCACCTGTGAGACTGACCTGTCTGAAACCCACTCCTCCCTGTGCTCACGGGGAGCTTACACAGCTTTCTTCACTCCTCAGTACCTCACAGTTTTACATGTGCATGGAGGATTGGGATGCAGAGCCTCTCCTAAGCAGTTTTCCAGCTTGGAAATACCTCATTTGCACTCTGTGGTTGGGGTAGAGCTGCTTGCAACTTGGGAAGTGCTGGAGGAAGACTGATGTGTTCTTGTCCTACATCTGTCACTGTTTAGCCTCCAGTTGGTCAGACAGGTACATAGGATTGATTCAGGGTAATCCTAGTATAGTCTAAAGCCACTGTCAGATTTTTTGCAAATGCAGCCTGACTGCAAGATTATCTACAGCCTGGACAGCTAGATGTTATTCTTCCTGTCTTCCTTCTTGTAATTCCCAACAGTAATCTCTTATCTAAATATTATACAATGAAAAACCAGGAGATTGGCAACAATAAAATGAATAACAAGTTATTGACACTAATTATTCTGCAATTTATCTGTAGTCCATGGCCTCACTTTATCTGATGTTTCTTTTTTCTGATCCAACCTTTTTGCTCATTTGTTTTCTTACTTGAGTAAAAACATCCTTAATGACATTTTCTTGTCAAAAAAAGAAAGTTCTGTAGCAGAGAAAGAAAGGCTGATCAGAGAACAGCTTTCACTGGCATATTTGTTGTGACTGCTGCATAGTTTCTAACATATTGTGGGAATAATATGTAAAGCAATACCACTAATAATAGGGTCTCCTACAAGAGCAAGATAGGCAAGCTCTATGATACATTGGAAAAATAAATGGACTATGCACAGTAAAATAACAATTTGCCACAGTGTATCAGGGTAAGCTCCATGAAACAGCTGGGACAGATCTAGCAGTGGTTAATGGGTACTGATGATACACCAGGAGATGCAGCTCAATAGGAACAATGCCATGGAATGAAACAACTGAACTAAATTCCTAATGTAGACACCATGACCAAAGAGATAAAGCAGAGCAACAAAAAATGAGGAAAGATATTAAATCTAAAAAGAAAAAAAAAAAAGCTGAGCTTAAATTATTGCAGCATGCAGTGAGGCTTTTGCTTCTCTGGATGACAGAATGTCTTGTTGCAGTGATTTCATTAAAGTGGCAAATGGGCAGCAGCCCAATGCTACTTAAGGACACGTTAGACTCATCTCATGCTGTTTTGTTTAGGTTTCAGGCACCTGTCTTGTAATCAGGAAATTCAAAATAATGCTATTTCAATAGAATTTTAGGTATGTAGTCAACAGCACTAAAGTGAAAATTAAGCCACTTCATACATTCAATATTGGGAACATGAATCCAATTTCCTGAAAAATAAAAACACCAAAAAACAATCACCCCATATAAATCTTCAACCTCTATTTCTATTTTCTGTTCCACAGAGTCTTGTTTCATTCACAAGCATAACCTCTGAGCATTTTCCCATATTGCCTAAGCAACATGTCTGCCATCTGTCATCTAGTTCTTTAGTTTTTCTGCAGATAAGTATGGACATTGATGTCTATTTATGTTTGATTTCTAAGGGATTTTTGTTTATTTTTTTACACGCAAGTTACTGTACAATTCCTAGGGGGGAATGAAAGTGCTAGGATTCATGGTTGTCTGTAGTTCATTGAAGAACCTATTTAGATAAGCTACTGAGAAAGTTTTTTTCACTGAGGAACACACACACTTTCCCCCAAAACCACTAAGAATTGCTGTTGGCTATTTTATCAAGCTGCATTAGTAAAAGCCTTATGCTTTTGGGGGCAGGTGGGTATCTCCTACACACCTTGCCTGGGAATGAAGGGAGAGAATTCCAGAGTTTTGTGGAGATTAGGGTGTGAAAGAAGTTTATAGTGCAGCAGTGGCCATTTTCTCCTTTACTCCGAAGACTCCTTGTGCCTTTCTTCTCAGGTTGCTGCTACCTCAGGGCTGACGATGGGTGATGACACCGAAGTGAAGAGCTCAATTTTTCTTTAAAGTAGACTTGTTTAGCTTGTCTCCATTTGCTAATCTTCTTCTGCAGTCTACTAGGCAATCAGAGCAGTAGTGGGAAGAGTGGAGAAGGTGCAGATGGGAAATGAGAATAACCAGGTGCTTAAGGTACTCTCTGACCAGCTGTACACAACCAGCATTTCCAGCCCAAGAACCAAGGAAGGAGAGGTGGGCCTAGGACATGTTTGGAATCTGGAATAAGAAGTGGCTGCTGTCGCCAAGTTTTTAGATGGAGAAGGGCATGCTCTGGGGAGTTTGTGTGCAGAAATCACTCGAGCTCCCCAGCTCACAAATGCTGCAACAAGAACTCCCTCAGCAGAGCAGTGAGTGACATTGAATCCAGCTGCCTTGGAGAGCCGGATAGCTACAAACCTCATGAGCTCCATCGTGCAGCATGCCATGAAGCTGAACAGGCTTGCTGAGCTTTACCTCACCATTTATGTTGCATGTACCCTGCTTCTCCCAGCCACACTGCTTTGTTTTAGTGAGCTGGCAGGAAATGAAAAATCTGTGTAGGATTCTTACATGTTTTCACAGCTGCCTAGTCACAAATATGACAAACTATAATAAAGTTCTCATAAGGACTAATCCTTGCTGTGACAATATGCAATAGCCAGCTTGTGTTTGTTCTGCAGTTGCCACTGCAGTTATTTATTTCTCCAAGCAAGGTGGCTCTTCTGAGGGTATTATAGGAGCACCTGTTTCGTCAGGGCTGGAGGATGCACTCAAACACCTATCAAACACACATAAGGGAAGGCTGATGTGGAAAGTTATGTGTGTAAGGGGAAGAGTCTAAACTCAACATTAAACAGTGCTGAGCAAGGCCTGTTCCAATCTCATGTTCATATTTACACTTAGTATTTAGCCATAAAATAGTGTGGCTTACATCTGGCTGTACTAGCACCATTTTGGAGTCCTGTTATTAGTAGTTTATGTGACAGGTATTAAAATTAACTATGGAAGTACTTTTAAAGAAGCAACCATTCATGTGCTAAAAAGCACATCATAGAGAACCTAATCAGCTGGAATGTGTTTTGCTTATGATGTGCAAGTGTAACCTAGCATTGCAAGTTTGAAAGCATAGAATTCCTCCATCAGAAAGTTTACTGTGGGCCCCCAACACCTTTCTGCATTTTCATTCCCAGCTAAAGGTTGTAATTATTCCTTTGTAACTTTCAAAACTAAAAATGAACATTGCTGTGAGCTCACACAAACAGCAAAGCTGCTTAAAACCCTTGCCTCAGCCACACAGATTGCTCCTGTTGTTATTACCAAGTTTCACACAGCTTTTGTCATCACACTTTTCTGTCTGTCATCAAAGGAAGTGCAAGTTTTGGTTCTTTTAATCAGCAACTGTAGATGCTAGATCTTAACTGTGGTTTAGAAAATGCCCTGTTCTTCCTTTTGTGAGTAAAAATTCCTGGCAACACAAAAGTAAATTTATAGATTTAGAGGAAATATTTAATACTGGAGGGTAATAAAAAAAGAAGAAAGAAGCTAGGAATTTTAAAGCTCTAGTAGGAACTGAATTTTTCATGTGATACTTAATATAATCCCCCTTTTCAGTCCCTTGTCTTCCCTACAAGCTTTACTTACTTGATCTGAAGAGAATCAATACACAAAATTGTCCTTGTGTCATGAACTGTTATTGGCCTTCCCTGTTGCTTTTCTACCTCTGTCCAACTACATGTCCTGGTTATGTTGCTGTGCCGGGAATGGTCTAATAAGTGATAGCCAAGGCTCAGGTGTGAAGGAAAACAACACCAGCAAAAAGCAGACAGGACCACTGCAATGGTTTCCCCTGATAGCTTGTTTCATACATTTTCCTCTGCAACATCTTGACTGGAAGAAAGCTTCATAGCAGTCTGACTTAGCAGTTCCTTTCAAGTTTTGTAGGTTTTTCCCTCTTACCTCTTAGTTATCTTTTCATACAAGCACTATAATTTATTCTAGGAAACATGCCTGTTGATAATGGCAGCTAGAAAGAATCTGGGAAATTACCTTCCTTTTTTAAAAGGAGCATCTAGCTCATAGGGAACTGTACATATACAGGGGCTCGTCAGTCATTCTGGCATGATTCATCCAGTAAAGGCTACAAATTTCAAGACTGTTGTTATTGTTGGCCAATTATTTGAATCATTTGAACAAGCAAGTAGATATTTGCACTTAAATGCCTTGAAGTTGCATTTTGAAATTGGTGAGTAGTCCTGCAAACGAGACATCTTCTAATTCTCCTTTCTTTTTGTTATGACAGATTGGATGTGTTTGCTTTTTGCCTAACAGATTATTCTTTGAAATACAATATGTTGTTATCGTCAGGGTAGAGATACTGTGAATAGATCTGAAAATCACTACTAGCGTGAGAAAGGATTCAGATTGTATATCTGCATTTCTGTAAATCCAGGTTTCTATGTCCTCATCACCTGCCCTGACACCCAAAGGGACACCTTTACCAGTACAGAGGAGGTCACAGTCAATCAAAGTCAAGCCCATCTGGAATGGGAGCAGGGTTTAGTGTCAATACCTGCAGAGTAGTGCATGGATGTGAAGTATCTGCAACACTCTTGATTTATAAGGAAAGTAAGAGAAATGCACTCTGCCTTCAGACTCATGAGGGTACTGATCCATACTTAGCAGAGTGGGGATCTTTCTGTCTTAAAAGCTTTTGAGAAGTCAAATGCCTAAAAGTTCTCTTGCACATTTAATCCAGTCCTGCTAACTAGGACTTTTGCTTTGAAAATGTAGGCCAGGTCTTAGAAATGTAGATCAGAGGTCTTCTGCATTTTAAATAATTAATTTTCCACCTGTTTACTTTCTACACTCATTGTGAAGTGGCCTCCATGAAGCATCACACAGTTTGCTAGAATAAGGCTGATTTACATGTGAGTATAGAAGAGCGAGGAGGGACAAAGAAGGAAAAATGAGCCTTTGACACCTAAGAAGTGATGGCAGGTATGTGATGAGTGGCACAGTGCACACTAAATCATAAGGAACACCTGTTAGCATCGTAAATTGAGTGGAAGAGCTACATGTCGGACTGAGCCGGTGCATAATTGGAACCCTGGAATGTATTTGTGCAGTCTGCAGCAGGAGTCCAGAAATATGTGGACTTGGCAAAAGCCATCAGTAGCGTCAAATAATTATGAAATACTTGAAAGCCCCAGGTAAATAACCTCTTCAGAATTGGCAGGCGTCAATGGGTCATTACTTATTCTGTTCTTTCCTTCTTTATATGGTGAGCTGTTGTAAATCCCTAGTGGAAAATCCAGTGAGGCAGGCGGGAGAATGAAATCAGCAATCCAAGCAATAAGAACAAAAAGAAGAATGGCACTTACAAATTTTTCTACAAACCCCACAGTCCTTTCCAATTCCAATGTGATAGAAAGGATTTAGCTGAGTAGCTTGGCTGGGTGAAGTGGAGTTTTTACAAGTCTAACACAAAGGACCAGTACATTTGATTTGGTGGATGTGAAAGCTCTAACAATAATATTCAGCAAATTCAATTCCTTAATCATTGTGACCATAAGAACCAAGTGTTTGTAATGTTCTCAGTACATGCAGAGAGTAATTACATCGGATTTTAATAAGACTTGCTGTGAATTGTTGACCAATGATTCACTATGGGGGAAAAATTAATTAAATTTTAATGTGAAAAGTTATTGTTAATTAAAAGTTGTATGAAAAACAGCCATAAAAAGTAGTTAAGGTGTACAGGTTTGAAATTACTAAAAGGGCATATAAAGAAAAGGAGTAAGACATTTTTGAACTGGATTTTACCCTACAGGTTATATGCCTAAAAAGACCAATCCACATGCAAATTCTCTTCTCCAGTCATGAAAAATCTGTCTCAGGAAGATGTGCACCCTGTGACAGATGATAGCTTGCACATATGGCTCTAGAGATGGGAGTGGGTTGTGGGATCAGTGGATGGGTTGGACTCAGGAAAGACATTTACTTTCACACCCTCTATATATTTGCCTCTGCAGAGCTTGCAAAGAAAAAGACTGTGACATCTGAGCAACCAGTGTAGGAACACTGGCAACTGGAGACCATGTCCCTGCAGCCTTGGGGTGCATTCCACTCTAAGACCCCACCAGATATGGCACTGGTTTCATCCATGTTTCCATCCCCTATCAGACTTTGCTTTCCAGTCCCTACAATGTTCTTTTTACAGGGTCCTTAAAAAACACTCGAGTTATGCAGAGGCTGGAGAGAAAATGCCAGAAAGAAATTCGGGCACAGATCCCAAAAGTGACTTAAGTATATTTTATGGTTCTCAATGAAAAATGTTGATCCTCAGGACTGCAGCTGAGTTGCTGCCCAGCTCCACTGTACTTGGGCTACGGCAGGTTCCCCCCGAACCAGGATCTGCTTTTGAGCATGACCAGAACACAAAGAAGATGTGATTAAGACATGGTATGTCCAGGGCCCAGGTCATGAATAAACCTGATTAAGATCAGTGTTTTCTTCCTTCTCTGAGAAGCTTGGACAAAGCCTGGTGCACTTTTGCAACAGCTAGTTCACCAAAATTAATGTAATGAAATAACATGGCTTTTCTCCTGGATTTTTTTAGGGAGAGGATTTTGTGCAGGGAGTTTGAGCTGATTGGGAGGCTTTTTGTTTTCCTACATGTTGTGTCGCCACTCTAGGCAGCATTGTGGGCCAAGCTTGGAGGACCGAACACCAAAAGTTAAATAATGTAACACCACCACTGTGGCAATGAACTCCCCTTATAACTCCAGATCGTAGCATTTTCCTCCACAACAAACCTATGAAGGATCAGCAATGTCTCAAATTGTATGTGTGGGTGGCACATTGTGACTCCTTTTACAGATTTCTTTGTCCTTTTACAGTTGAGAGATTCATGGATCTTAAGTCACTTCATCATACGTGTCCATTCAGATCATTATAATGAAATCAGCAGGGTTAAATCACGCATTACAAAGTGCTTTTCCTTAATCATCAGTTTATCCAAAGGACTGACAAGTGAGCTATTGCACTGAGTAATCCAATGCCCATTTTCCCCTCAAGGATTAGGATTTATTTACTCACAACTGACAAGCGTCTTCTATCTCATTTTGATGGTATTTGTGCAAATGAAAATTTAAAGTCTTCCCCATTGTATGGTAAATTCCTATAAAAACAGCTTCTTACATTTTCAAATACATGCAGCTGTATATCTTACAGTCAGCTTTAAAAAATCTCAGTTCAGTGGTCTGAAATATATTGGAATATAACACTTTACAGGTGGTGCAAATGCTTAACAGTAAAATATTACTTACTTAACTCTATCAGGGGGTCAGTGACCGAAAGAGGAATTATAGTTGCAGTCTAACTACTGAGATTCAGTTTTCCAAACAAAACTGAGCTTGAATTTCTTCCCAGTTCTCAATATTTCTCAATGGGAAAATAAATAATTAGAATTAAATCCCAGTTTTAATTTAGCTTTGTGAACAATATATTTTCATTTCTAAAAGAAACTCATGCAGAGCTTTTAAGACATGTTTGCAGAAATCTGTACCTCTTGATTGCTGAAAGCATCTCTTAATATTAAATCAATACCCACATATGTATGACCTTTCAGAAAGCAGTTTGTGTGTCATTCTCAGTAGCCCCATGAAAACATTCCAGTTAAAATGTCAACAGCAGGATCGTTTTTAGCATCAAAGGTTATTCTTGCTACACGTTCTAGGAAGATGGTGACCCGAGCCACACATGCATGGCTGCACCAACAAATTATAACATTAAGCAAATGTAACAATTTATTTCATCATTATGCTGTTTCCTAAATCACATCGTGTGACTATTAATAAGCACAGCTGAAAAGTAGAATTAGTGGAGAGGTTCTCTCACAAAGAAAGATCATGACTGCCTTCATGTAGCACAGAATGCAGAGCATGACCTTTGTTAGCAAGGAAACAGTTGAAGGCAAATTATTTCTAATACTATAATTCCCTCAAATATAAAAAAAAATCCAAGAAAGGCATTTGCACAAAAGTTAGTGATTAATCCCTAACCAGTATACACTGCCCTACAGCTATCCAATTGCATCTGACCTACTCATGGGAGCAATTGCAATGCCAAAAGTTTTGGAGCAGGTGACCACCCAAGCTCTGACTTTTCCTCTCATCCCTTGCTGACTTGCTGTGGGAACACAAGAATCTCTGTACTGGCACAGGGCTGTCACTATGGGGACTGGTTGTGAATGGGGTCTTTCCAGAAATGTGGAAGATAGGGGAGGGGCATTATCTTTTTGGTGTTGTTTTGACATTAGCCCTTTGTTCCTGAATTGTGCATGGCCCTGAACCAAATTCTTTCTTATTTTGTCTTGATTCTGTACATCGAATTCAAGCCATGTGTGCCTGTTCTCTACTGGCAATGAACTGTCAGCTACTGCAACCATTTTTTTGCAATTCTGCATTTGAATGTAATGATACTTCTTAGCCTGACAAGTGCCTAAATATCTACAGTCTACTCACTTGTCCTGTGCCTATAATCAATAATTCATTCTCTGAATAACTCCATAAAAATGGCAAGGATGATGAATATTTTCTTTCTCTCTCAGTTTAAAATAAAATCCATATTAGTTTCATCAACTGGCAATTATTAATGTACCTTACTTAACCAAGAATTGATCTGATTCTGACAAGTTCTTAATGTCTTCAAATTGTGGTAAATAATTGCTATCCATATTCAGCAGATTAGTATACCAACATAAGATGATCTTGCTTTAATGGGAGACATATCTGTGAAACCATGAAGAAGATCGGGTAAAAGGTTTCAGTCATTTCTTTTGCTTTAAAGTTCGTGCTGAACGTGGTGTAGGAGTAGCTACAGCAATAAATGGAGACTAAACAAAGCTTGGGGCTCAGAACTCAGAAGCAAAATCAAATTGCAAATTTTTAGGTTCAGACACAATATATATGAAACATCTCATCCCCATTTCTATTTTTATTTCCTAATAACATGAAAAATGTTGTATAAATGCCTAGCTTTTAGAATTCCTCACAGGTTTAGCACGCCTATTAATAATTCAGGAGTTTGAAAGGATAACCTGTCTGTGACATTAGCTTGTCATAAAATTGTTGCATTTTATCTTATGGATATGGCTGTATTACATATACCTCATATGCACAATTTGACTTCTGTGGCAGATATTTAGCTCAGCTATTTAGATTTCTTTGTTTAGTGCCTTGCCTCTGTAAAAGCCTGTGAAGCAAAGTGGAAAATACTGATAAAAAGTACAGACTGAGGGACTGTGGGTAGGATAAGTCTTATCTGAAATGTAAATGGACTGTGAAATAATTAAGTAATATGGTTGAACTGGGAAGTGTAGTCAGTTTAAAGATCTCATGGCTTTCATTCTCACTGTTGTCTTCCATTTTTGGCTGATGTACAGCTCCATTTGACTGTCCAGTGATCTACCTCTGAGTAAAGGATATTGAGCCTAAATATTTGAAATTAAGTATGAACTGCACTTTATAGTAGTTGACTGAGTGTTTCTAAATCAAATGAAGGTTCCTATACCAAATGTGACCTTGCCTACGGATCAGTCCCAGGTCTTGTTCAAAGTCACTTGTCCCTTCTTGTTAGAACAAAAGTGTTTTTCATTGCTCAATGTCCCAGCAATGAGACTTATTGTAAGGAGCTAAGCTCATCGGTATAAGGTGAAAGTCTTTGTAATGAGGAAACTATGACTTGTTAATGCTTTTCCTTTCGTATGGTTGGCATTAAGCTGCCCAGACTTCAGGAAAATAGTAATGATTTAAAAAAAAATAATAAATCCTGTTTCAAAATCACAGAATGCAGGTAGAGAAGTGCTGCAAGGATGTAGTAATTTGTTTATTTTAAATGGCACTGCGGGCATGAATTTCAGCCATCCCACTGGAGTAAATTGTACTAAAGTGGACTACAAGTGTTGTTAAGGCCCCAGACATAAGCCGCTTCCCAGTAGGACAGCTTACACAAGCTTGCTGGAAAAATGCCTGTATTCAACAACAAATCTAAATTCACATTGAGTAGTAAACATTGGTATAGTCTGAAAAGAAGAACAAACAAAGCACATATTGTAGATATACCCCATAAAGATACAGGAGCTCACATTAATCATGTGAGCTAGGACAATAAGTGACCTTTTCTAATAAGAAATGAGGCAACTAAAGCATCCATTAAATTTCGCAGTGGCCCTATTTAATGTCTGTGACATTCATCATCACACGATGTAAACGTCCTCAGCCCGTCGACATTTGCCAATCACCCTTCACTAAGAGGGAAATTGGTCTGAAGCTTTTAGAGCACAGCTTCCCAAATTCTGGCAATGCCAAGGCCATTCTAACTCCTTTTCAACACTAAAATGAAATGAGAGCAGCTGTTTAGCCAGAAAGGTTAACAAACCTTGAAAGAGCATTAGTGCTACTATGTTTTCAGCACTTTTCAAAGCACAAAGTTGAAAACAACTGTCTGACATGGGCCTGCCACTTTTGCAGAAGTCAAATGTATGAAATCACTGGTAAGATATCTAGGCTTTGTCTTTCAGTAAAAATGTTTATGCTTGCAGTTCTAATACATGAAGGGTTTTCAAGAAATGGAGGCTGATATGTACTGAGATGTAGCCACTGCTTTAAGCTTTCCAGTTTAGTTTCAAACTCTGGACAGAGATTAGAAATGCTGTCAGATAAAGATAGCATAATTCAATGGCTAGGGAATGCATTCGCTTATTGAGCTTGTGAATTCTCATTGTGACTTTGAAAACTTGGACATCTACTACTCTGCCAAGACCTTCTTTCACTGGCACTTTTTTTTTTCACTACCCTATTAGGATTTTCAGGTTTTGAATTTAGCCTCAGGCCTTCTCAGGTTCACAGATAAATGATGTTGATACAGCAGTTAGGATTCTGCATATTGGGTAGGGGCCTTGAAACTATGCATGGACTTTCATGTTTTCTTTTTTACCTTGTTGATTTGCCCAGTTCTTAACTGATGTCCCCTGCTTCTGGCTAAGAAGTCATCACTTTGACACCAGTGCCTTCCACAGTCCCAGCCGTGTCCTGTTTCACATCAGCATTGAGAAGCTGGTGTCAGGCCAAGTTTTGCAACATCAGGCTTCACTGAGTGCCAGGGAAGTTTCATGCTAGTCTGTGTGTAGAGACAGAGAGTCCTTTGCCATTGATAGATGATCTGCTTAGGGCTACCAGCAGGTGAGCCCTTGCAGCTACTACTGATTTAGCTTACTTGGCATTTGATGCAGCTGACATGCCTGAGAATTTTGGGAGACTGGGAACATATTATCCCCTTCAAAATATCTTTTTTCCATTCCTCTCTGAAAAGTCTGAGACTTTTATTAGGGACTTCTTCTACCTCTTTCCCCAACAGCTCTCACCTGAAAAACATCTGTTGAATGCCACTTTTCTTAGTTTTGGTGAGCTTATGTGTAATACTGTGTCACAGAAGATAACACCCATTTATAGTGTCTTAAATGCCAAATATGAATGATATCCTAATTCACTGAGAAATGGGATTTGAGATGAAAAGGACCTGGCTCAAGGCAAAGAAATGAGAGCTGTAACTTCTTAAAATGGGACATCACTTTGATGAAAGGAAAGAGCTACATGCATAACCTCATAGGTGGACTGCTGCCATCCCTTGTTTAGGTTATAGCACTGGATTCAGTTACTCAGGCTTTCCTCCACTCTTGGGTGCTTACGACCGTCACTGAAAGGAATGCTCGTGGATGGCAAGGAAATACAGCTTTGGAGGGGAACCAAGTCTCTGTAATCCAAGTTTTGGGTTTCTATGATATGGATTATTGCAATCCTTGCTCCTTGGATGTACCAAAACAGTCTCTGTGGAAGCTTAGCTGGTCTATGATGCAGCTGCACATCTTCTAAACCAGACTGCTAAAAGAGCTGTCAGTTCAGTTATCCTTTGCTCTTCTTGGAACTATATGCAGTTTTTGCTTGGACTGAAAGTGTTTTGCTTTAGTTTTAAATCCTTGAAGAGAAAGGTCCCAGTTGTGTCAGTGTCCACCTGTTTGCCTGTGGATTGTGGTGGTAGTGACCAGCAACCAGACTGGATTCACTGATTTTCAGTGTCTATGGGCAAAACTGAGTTTGTGTTTAAAGACTAAAGTTGACCATGTGAACACGACAGGCAAAATGTAGCATTCACCTCTTTATGTTAGCTCCTTTAACACATTTACAACCTGTAAGGCAATGATTATAAATTAAACCACATAAAGGTAGTATGAAATAACAAGAGTTCAATGAACTTCTAAATTTAAGAATGGACAGTTTGTGAGTTATGCTTGAGTAGCTCAAATGCAGCCTGTATGCCTTGTCCTATGCCAGGCAACAAGCTGTTTTTGTCCAGGAGCCCCAGGAAAATTCAGACTTGCAGTTATGAAGGAGGCAAACCACTAACGATCACCAAGTCACCTGTATTATCCCAGCCCTCCCCATCCTGGGGAGATATGAGATGGATCCTGGGAAGTCTGCACTGCAGGACCACAGGGAGAGAGCATGATTTTCTTGCCCAGGAACCACTGATGGTGCTTCCCTACCCTACTGCTTCTCATGTCCTTGCCTCTTAAGAAAGACTGCAGGGAGGTGGCAAGAACATACCCTGTCATCCCAATGTATGTTTATAAAACCAGGGTCCTTTGTCAGATGGAGAGATCAACAGGGGTTTTGCATCAGCACCACTTTTAATAACATTTCCAATAGTGGTAATAGCAATTAATTGAAATGGAGGTGTGCAAATACTGACTGCAGCCTGAAAAACTGGTAATTAATTCACTGAAATGTTTGCTTTTTTTTTTTTGCAGATTTGCAAAGAATTAGATTACTATTTTTTCCCTTTTTTTTTTCCTATCATAGTGTGCTTGTATTTTCCTCTATGGTTTAAAAATCCCAGCTGAACATCCTCTGTTACTACTCCCCATGGGCAGTGATTTCACTGAGGAAAAGATGACATATGATCCAATAAGAAGCTGGTTGTGCAAAGGAAAGCAGCTGGCTGACTTAAGCTATGAAGCTTCATTGCAAGACTTCTGAATAAAAATATCTGAGTTCTGTATGACCTTTTTTATACCAGAATCCCACTTGCTGGCAGAACATGCATCATAAGGACTTTTTTGTTAAAAGGTGGGAAAACATTTTCCAGACAGTTAACATTTTCCAGACCTCTGCTGTTTTGGGTGAAGAGTGACAAATAACACTACACATCAAAAGACTATTCTCGTTTCAGTTTCTATTCTTGTTGCTTTTTTTTTTTTTTTTTCCCTTTTTTT
>VZTJ01003242.1:1230690-1268565 GCA_013397795.1 Orthonyx spaldingii
TTTTCCCTTTCTTTCTCTCTGTCCAAACTAGAGACAAACAAGCATCACTGACCAAAATTTGGGACAACAGACAAAGACTATCAAACAAAGCCTTTATAAGGAGAGAGTTGCAGAGGCTGGCTATAACTGTGGTAGAGAAAATACCATTCCTTATGAAAGATTCAGTCTGCATCCATGCACTCCTTGCTGTATCAACCACAATCCCTGCCTGTCCTCGAGCACTGAGTGATGCAAAGTTGTCAGAATTTCGACGTTGAACTACACACAGAAAGCAAGTCATACATCCACATGCAGGATCTGTCAGTGCTGTTTTTCACTATGAACATTGTTTTCAGTTTCTACTTAATTAGTCTGTAGAGGGATACTCTTTCTATGCACAGAATTTTCTTCTATTTTTTTTGTAAAAAAATAGTGAGAATTCCCTGCATGTGAGTAATGGTAAGTTTTGTCTTCTAGCCCATCCCAAAGGCACCTTTCCTTTAAATATTAATCTGCAGTGGTGTTGTTCTTCAGATCTTTATGTAAGGGATTGCTAAATTTGAAATCAAGTTATTTAATATAAGACTGGATAGCAGAAAACTTCTTTGGTTTGCTCCTTTTGTTTTCTTTTGTTTTGAATACATATTTTAAATATGTTCTTTTAGCACAGTTTCTTTTTAGCACTTAGAGAAGCTAACCTTAGCCATCGGTGTCGTTGTAAAGAGACCATTTTTCTTCTGACAAGCCTGTGAGCATTCTAACCTATAATTCATCCAAATTTGTGAGACATTAATTCTCTCTGGCAGCTCAATCCATTAAAGACAGTAAAGAATTTGGATCAATTAATACATTCTTTTGACAGATGCAGTAATGAAATTGCTACTTTCATTCTATTTGCCCTTTGACGTACGAGCCCTGATCAATCCCAAGTAGTTATGAGGGACCAGTTTTATGTCTGGTCTCCAGCAGTGACTTCCTATTCTCTGTACATTCTTGAATTCTGTCCCTGGGATTATTTATATAATATATATCACACTAGAATATTAATGTTTCCAGAATTGTTCCCAATTTCTATATGTATAATTTTACCATTTCACTTTTCTTGGATATGGAAATAGTACTAGCCTCAAGGCAGAGAGAGTGCAAAGTAGAACTGTCTTTCTGCTCTTGGTGGCAATCAGAGGTCTTCTGTGTAGCTCCTAGAGTGCAAGACTGTGATGGGGACAGTCTACTCGTGCCTGAAGAATTCCCTTCACATCCAGAAGCCCATCAACTGAATTTCTCAGAATGGAGAAATAGAGGATTCCAGCAGGCAGGACCTAAAACCATCTGGCATTGCAGCTGACTTTCTGGACCTCCCTGGCCTCATTCTCTGCTCCTCTGATTCCACAGACATCGTACATAGCTAGATCCAACAGCAGGACACGCCAGCAGAAGTGCTCATATTAGATATATTTTTCATAGTCAGGCAATGCCTAAGAATGTTTTTAGTACTGTATTTTTGCCTCTTTCATAATCTCTTATTTCCCTAGGTTTTTTGGGGCTGAATTAAAATGGCCTTTAAACTCAAGTCATAGGGGACCAGGGGTGTTGTAGACCTTGCTAATGATTTATAAACATGTACAGTTGGCTTTACTGAGATTCACGGCATGTTTGTTTGTGTTCATCTCCTTCCCAAATCCCTGAACTTCTGCACCTCATATGTTAGAATTTGATTTTAGAAAAGTGCAGGTTTTTTTCCATTGTGTTGTTTTATTAAAGATAGAAAGTATGAAATACCTTTTTTTTCTTGTTTTTGTTTTGTTTTGTTTTGTTTTGTTTTTAGTTTGTTGTTGTTGTTGTTGTTGTTTTGGTTTGGTTTGTTTTGTGTTTTTTTTTTTTGTGAAGTCCACTGAAAATTAAGGCTAAATGGGATGCTGGGAGAAGGGGTTCAAGTGAATATATGTTCTTTCCAACTGATGCCATTGCCAGCAATTTAGAAGTTGCTTAATTTTCCTTTTAATTTAGGTAGATATCCAAATCAGTTCATCCTGATACTGATGTTGTGACACGTTTTCTGTATAGGAGAAGCCATCAGTGTAATCAGATGTGTGACAGCTTTTCAGCTTGCACAGTTATGCTGGTAGACACTCTGAAAGGGAAGTTGTCACAAAGAAGTTATGTGTGGTCTACCTCAAAGCTACATTTTAGTAGTTCAAAGAAGGAAAAGGTAAATGCACTGGTAGTGAGTACATGTGTGGATGACACAAGGTGGAGGTACAGGCATAAGCAGCACTGAATAATGGAACCAGAATCACATGCACAAAAGCCAAAAAAACCTTAAGAATTAAGTAAGAAGAATGAGATCATAGATAAAAGGAATACATCAATTAATTGTTGCAGCAACATCTAAGCTCAAAATCTTATCAATTAGAGATATGAGATCAGGATCTGCTATGGTGATTGAAGTAAACATGCAACCAGATACATGTGCTGGACATATTATTTCTGGCAGAGATAATAAAAATCATAATGTTATTGTGCAAGACACTGGCACAGTTCATCAGAACGGCTGTACACAGTAGTGGTTTCCTACATGAAGAGTGAAAATGGACACGTCCAGAAAAGAGCTGTGAGCATGACCTAACATCTAGATCATATTTCACAAGATCCTGTTTTGCTAGAGGACCACATCAGATATAGACAAGGCTGAGAAGGAATGTCACTATTCATGCACCACAGAAGCAAACTCTGAGAAGAAAATTTATTTAAGGTAGCAGAGAACTTTGGTACAATTTCCAGAGAAAGAATTCAGAACAGAGATTAAAATTAACTGACTTCTGGTAAGAGAAGTGAGGTCTGGTATGATCTTACATTAAGAATAGGAACTAGGAAAAAAAAAAAAAAAAAAGCAGAATGGTTCTGAAAATAGTTTTTACTAGTTTTAAGAAAAATATATGATGATATTTTTTAGAACAGCAGAGTATTGGACCTAACACACTATGTGTGTTCAAACCAATTTTCTGTACCCACAGAAGTTCCTTACACTTATACAAGTTTTCTTGGTTCTTGAATACAATCAGTGGCCTCATTTACATCTGCACTCATACTAAGTGCAAAGTGTAATTGTACTTGAAATTAAGATACAGATGTTTTACACACAGTAATCACTATTTTGCAGAGCTAACCCTCAGGAATTGTTACAGACAGTTTAAAGATTTGTTTTCAGGAGCAGAAGTTTCCCAGTTCTGTCTCTTTTCCGAGAGCAGGCAATATTTACTGAACAGAACAAGAAAAATAATCCCACATCTATGGGTACACACTCTCTATATTTGCTTTTAGATTTCAGGCCCATTCAGACTTTTACTATAGCTATGTGGGATTCATTCTACATGGAAGCCAAGTGAGTTTTAAATGTTAAAGTGAGCTTTTTAAATTCTAATTTATTCTTCCTGCTTTGTATTTTACTCAATGCATAACTGAAATGACATTCTGAAGAAGACTCCATAATGCTGCTCTTTGCCTATTGAAAGGAAAAGACATTCCTCATGTTTTGTACATTGGCTCAGAAAACCTAATACTAGATGTGTTTTCCTCATTTCACTGTAGGGATGTACATTATAAAACAGCCTTAGCTTCATCTTCTGAATAATTCTATTCAGAAACAGCATTAATGAACTGTCTGCCATCTTTATCACTCATTGTTAATCCGTCCCCCACTCAGTTCTCTACCTGTCTGGCATTTCAGTACCACAGACATATTTTGCTCTTTGCAATACTACTTGCACAATTTTATATGTGTTGTGCACCTCAAATAACAAGATACTTACACTTTCCTCTTGAAAGACCATTTTAATAGATTACAGAAAATCTTTCAAACTTACTGGGATCTTGACAGAATCTTTTAATGAATCAAGGGCCCTGTCTCACTGTCTACTGGATTTTTGGACACATCTGTATTTTTACGTTTTACATTCAGCAGAAACATCTGAGTGTGTTAGCAGTGCAATATTTGTGCATAAGAAATCCCAAATATGTCCTGGATTTAGACAATGGCCTAGGAGGGATGGACCTTAGAGACAGCAGAAAAAATCCTTCCTTTTTCTGTGTCTGTTAACTGGCTGCTTTATTGCAATTCAATGCATTAATTTCAACTGGGATTGAAAATTTAAAATACCTCAGTCATGTTTGTCCTGAAAATGCCATTTCCTTTCCTTTAATGCTTCTTTATTTAGTACCAGTACAGACCTTGAAAAAAGAGTCTTTCTACAGTTGCAAACTCATCTCTGTAATGTAAATAAAAATGAAAATAATCCTTGCTATGTATTGATGAGCAGAGTGCAAATATGACTTATAGCCCAGGTATATATTTGGAAAATTTGGGTATCAAGAAACACTGTTAATATCTCCTAGGTGGTTGTGTGATGAGCATAAATAGAAAACAGAGTTTTCTATCACTGAACCTTAACAACTTCAGCTAGTGTCTAGAGGGTGAGTGAGGCAGAAGATGCGCTGCAGTTTTGGCACTGGGTTTTTGTTGTATATCACTGTCTGAAGAGAAAACATTGCCGTCTTTCTCACTGAACACCGGTATTCCATACGGATAAACCTTGCTGTATTGCACCCACAGTGGCTTTGTAAGCTGAGGGAAACTGCTCAGCGAATTTCACAGAATCATAGCATATTCTAAGTTGGGAGGGACCCACAAGGATCATTGAGTCCAGTTTTAAGTGAATGGCCCCTATGGATATCAAACGCACAACCTTGGCATTATTAACACTGTGCTTTAACCAACTGAATTAAACTCAGTGGCATATTTGGAAGGGAACATAACACAAAGATGGGATCTTGAGAATGATTTTGAACTGGTATGGAATTGAATTCTGGGTTTTAGGAGAAAGGAGATAAACTAGGGGAAAAGTACTTGAGAATAAATTAGCCTCTGAAGAAGCAGGCACTTCGCTGGAATATGAGAGCAGCAGCCTGGCCCTGACGGGATCCAGCCCGGAGCTCTCACCCGACTTGGAAATGAGTGAACTGATTGACCAGGCAGTCTTGTAGTTTTGTGAAGTGTGTGGTGGCCTCTACTGGTGTATCGAAACGTTACATGGATATTTGTGCCATCTCAGAATTCTGAAGAACTCTGGATAATCACAAGAGACGTTTAATACTCACTGACCAGCCAGTCTGGGGTCTTGTACTGGTTGTTATTTCTGCTTTAATGTAAATGAAGTGATCTATTAGATTATGTATTTTAGTCTAAGGGGCTTCGTCTCCTCAACTTGATATGGAGTTTGCCAAATGGATACATTCTCTCCTTTTGGTGAGAAAGGCAGTAGTCTCCTTCAATTATAGTTGATGACATCTGACATGGCCATGCTTAGCAGAGGATGGCATCATTGTCCTGTTTCATTTTTATGTCTTTTGATGGATCATGAAGATAATGCAACAAAAAAATTATTTCAGACTGTTCTACGAAACATCCTTTCATTGCAAAGACTTTGTGTCCTGTTAGTATGAATTAATTTTGTACTTCTTGCCTGTGCATCCCTTGTAAGATCAATTCAATATTCAGGTAGTTCTTACATGGTCTATCATAATTTATTATCAATGAAGCAATAGTTAATGGGCATTTAAGATGAGGTTACTGCTTGTACTCAAACTCTGCTAATATTATTTGCTCCTTCATTGTTAATCAATTTGCTATATTTTCACAGAGATACTACTGTAATGCAATGCAAGTTCAGTCATAACTGTAATTAAATAGCCACATTTAATTTGAATTAAATAATAAAAGCTAAAATAATCTGTTGATTTTTTTCTTCTCTGATAGAGCTAACTTGCCATGAAGAAGCAGCTTTTCATTTTATTTCAGAAGAGCCAAAGCTTCTATAGAAGCAGTATTACCAAAGGGCTTGCAAAATGAATGAAGGCTGGGACATGAGACAGGGAAACAGAACTGGAGCTTGTTAACTCCAGTATCTACTCTTGCCGAACTGGTTGAAGTAAGGGAGTTTTCTAAGAGATTCCCTTCAGTCTTTCAAGTGCTCACATTTCAAAATTCACACTCTGTTAGCACTAGTCACTGGGGCACCAGGAAAGACATGGAGATCTAGGTTTCAGTTTTCTCCTATGTAAAGCAAAAGATGGCACTGATAATAAACAGTTCTTTGTAAAACATTTTGATATTTATGAATAGCATTCCAACATAATTCCAATCATTTTTTACATGAAAATTGACCCATATTTTACCATCTACATTTGGACTTAAAAGTGTCTTTTCTTATTGTTCTTCTCCTGTTTCTGTGCTGTCAGTGCTTTCACTTTCTGTCCCACGTGTTTGTTGACTGGCTTACATGCTATATTCATATTGCTTTGAAGCTCCCTTCTCTACAGAAATACTGGAGCCCCAATGCAAACATAAACGTTTCAGAGTTTTGAGAGGAAGGAGAAGCACAAAGGAAGATTTGACTTGCTTGTCACTGAAAGGTAAACAGGAACATTGAGATTCAGTCATTTCTTCATAGGAGCTGCCTGGGTATATGGGATCTTTGATTTAACTGCTGCAGGCCATTATTTGAACTCCATTAATGTATTTGATCCTAGAATCATTAAGGTTGGAAAAGACCTCCAAGATAATTGAATCCAACCTTTGACCAAGCATCATCGTGTCAACTAAACTATAGCACTGTCACATTCAGTTGGTTTCTTGAACAATTCCTGGTTTGGTGACGCTATCACCTCCCTGTTTCCAATGTTGCACAAGGCTTTCCATGAAGAAACCCCTCCTGATGTCTAATCCAAACCTTCCCTGGTACACCTTGAGGCTATGTCCTGTCTCTAGTTGCCTGGGAGAAGAGGCCGACCCCACTTTCCTTTCAGGCAGTTGTAGAGAGCAATAAGGTCCCCACTGAGCTCCTTTTTCTCCAGGATAAACAGCTCCAGCTCCCTCAGCTGCTCCTCACAGGACTTCTGCTCCAGACCCTTCACCAGCTCCATTGACCTTCTCTGGACTCGCTCCAGTATCTCAAGATCTCTCTTGAAGTGAGGGGCCCAAAACTGGACACAGGATTCAATGTCAGGGTTGACTACAGCACGAGATGAAGAAAGGTGACCCTCCTTCACAATCACTATTGAAACTCACTCTTCTGCTAGGCTAGTAGGAAACATAGGGGACCTCTTGAATAACCTGGGGTCCTTTTTGTCATCCATGTCCAGATGTTACTTAGACAGCACTCTGGTGACCTGAATGTTGGCTTTGCAAAGTATTGGGACATTTCTGTGTCACTATCTCCTTTCCTAGGGTCTATTCCTTGTTTTGCTCCATCATACCTAATACTATTCTAGGAAATCAGGTTTCACATTAGCTCTGCTGAGAGAAGAGGGTTGGAGAAAATGAGTCCAGGTACCTGTCAAGTATGAGACATTTTATGATTCTGTGTCTCAAGATGATGATTTGAATTCACTAGTCAATAGCTTAAAAAAGATCAAATCAGTGTTCACAAAAGGCTGGTTATCCTTTTCTTCCTGTCAAGACAGGAGAAGGATGTGCAGTTGGAAATGCCTGTTACCATGCAGAGGCTGGAAGGGTGCATATGCTTATGTAAGCTTTCATAAGCAGATCTCTTCCTTGAGTTATTTCTTAGCTGGCAAGGTCAAAATACCTCCTGAAAAATTAAATACACTCCCTGCTGTGAGAGCTGATAATCACCTCCAATCACACCAACATCAGTGAAGATGTGCCCATTTCTTTGGTGTGGCTGTCAATCTCTGCTCAGATTCCAGAGCCAAATGTAAGTTTGTATTGTCAGCCTACTCTTCTGTAACTTTCTCCCCAGAATTAAGGTCTTGTTGCTGTTTAATAAAGACATCTTTATTAAAGATGTAGTATCAAAAATTCTACCTAATAATTAATAAGACTGTTTGTAAGCAAAGCACTGATAATGATGAGTTACATGACTGGAGTTCTGTAGCAGGGGTACTTGATCCTTGCCTCCAATCTTCCCACTCCCCTTGTTTTCTTTCTACCATCTGCTAGGCTTATCTACCCATGCTGCGAGCCAGTGTATCTGGCTAAAGACAACATAATGGAGCAGTGAGTGGATTTTTGCCATTCTAGAAGGCTGAATTGACTCAGCAGAGGATGAACCAGTCACTGGGGTCAGTGCAAGGGAAACTGACTCACCAACTTTGATGCAAGAGCTAGAAGGCAAAAGTTTGGTTTAGCCAGCTGGAGGAATTTCACCTAAGCTGTTTCTACCTTTTTGGCTGTGGTTTTGCCAAATTTCATGGCAGGCTTGGGGAAGTCCAGGGATTGGCAGTATCTTAAACAGTATAAATTAGTTTGCTACTTGTTTTTCATTTTTTTTCCCAATCTACATACTGTGTCATTCCTAACAATGACAGAGGTTTCTATTGGAACCTGCCTTATGTTCTAGCAATCAAACAGCTCTATTATTTCATGCAAGAAAAGCCCGGTAACCCTACAGAGCTAAATTTCCCCTCCCTATTTTTTCATTCGTACATTGCTCCTTCTCAAGAGGATGTGATACAAAACAATGTTTAGCTCGATTTCCTCTGAACAAAATGAAACCCTACCTGTCACAGAAGAATAACTCAGTGCAAAACTGAATATAATGAGTATGGTCTGATGAGCAGAAGTCTCTCAATCACAACATGCTCCCCACAGGACAGCATATTAACAACACTGTATTGTGAATTGTCTTGAGAAAAGGCTTCTGGCCAAAACATTGACATTCACAAGCAGCTGCTGCACTCAGAGAATGTAGGTTTTAATTATCTTGGGTAAAACAATCAATTTGAAGTGCAAGGCAAGTTAGACTCCTGAATATTACTGATCACCTGGAAAATCACAATGAATGTGTGCTTTTCTTCTCAATCTACCTTTCAACCTGCAGCTCATTCCCTGGGCTGTAACAAATGCATTAGGTTTTGCTTAGCAAAGCAGCACCACTGAAGAAAATTCATGAAATGAAACTTGAAAGTAGATTATTTAAATGAAAAGAGGTACGATATTGCTAGGCACCTACACCTCACTCATTTCCTAAGGATTTATTATACTTGCAAGTTATTTCAAATAAAATAAAATAGTCTACCTACTGATTGCTTCTTATGGACAATAACTGAACAACCACAGTTATTTCCTCTTGTTTGCCACTATTTTTTACTTTTTTTAAGTTCATCCCAACACGATGCCTGAGACAGCTGGGATCAATATGTGCACACACAAACATGTACATACATTGCCATTTCCACTATTCTCTTCTGTGAGCAGCCATAAACACCTGTCTTGGGACTCCTAGCGTTGCAGGCCAAGTCCAGTCCTTGCTCCCAGTAAAAGCAGGCCAATGCTGGCAGAGTAACACCGGGTGGCAGCAGCGGGTTTTCAGCCAGTGAGTTGAGCTGTAGCGAGGCTGTTGTCACAAGTAATGAAGACATAGAAATTAATTTTGTTTTGATTTCCGAATTGAGTGTTTGGCATGTTATCCAACTACAAATTTCTTCAGTTTGTCATTTGTTCATGCCTCACAGTGCTAGATTCCTTCTTTCAGCTTAACCTAACATTGTAATTGCTGCAAGAATGACAGACTCATTGGGGTTTGTGATACTGGAGGATGTGTGGTGCATGTATCATCTGCTGAGATTTTAGGATTGTCGCCAGCTGGAGGAAAATCGGACAGCTATTTGTCTTTAGGGTATACGTCATGTTTGTCCTGGTGTTTGTCCTACTTAACATGTCAGAGTTGTGACAAGCACAATAGAAGAAACCCTTTCAGAAACATATTTTGCAATTACTGCAAACTTTGCTGGGCAGATGACAAACCTGGGGAGCAAACTGCCTGCTAACCATTATCTTCTGACAAAGGATTTTCATCACTTGACAAGTCCCTACTGAGTGGGCATCACCTGGAACTTGGGAGCAGGGCCCTGGGCAAAGACAATTTGTTGGGCTGTTTTCTTCTTTCTGGGAAAGATTAAGATGAGGTTAGACTTGAAAGCCAACACCCTATTGCTTTTTCTGACATACATATTGCCTGTTATACTGATGATTCCCAGATGCATTTGCTTTTTAGCAATTTGGAGAGTGAAATACACTTCTTGCAGGGAGATGAGTGGGGGATGTAGGGTTTTGAGAATCCATAACTCAGAATACATCTTGACAGTCACCTTAGCCATTAGTGAGACACTCTCACCACAGACTTCAGGTACAAACAGAATTAATTTTGTTTCTTAATATCAGTGGTACAGTAGCATGACTCAAGATACTACTTTGGGGTTTGTTTTTTTCTTCTTCCTAAGGGTAGGCAAAGTTTTTTCAAGTGTCTCATGCTCAGATTTCTGTATTTCAGTGGTTTAGCTGAGGCAGCTCAAAGAAGTAGTGTGTTATATCTTGGTTGCTTTCACTGCTGATTAATGCCCAAAAACCATGAGTCTCAGCTGAAAGCATCAACGACCTCTGCAAAACCAAAATGTTTTCTTTTCAGCAGACTCCTGTTCATGCTGTAAATTCCTCTTCAAAATTCAGGGGTTTTAATGTGTCATACCATAGTTCCAAAGACAATTAAGCCTTTTATACAAAGGTTGGTAATGTGACTGTCTGCAGTGAAAATCTGTGTTCAACAGCTAATGTCTTGAAAGTCATCCACTGCCTTCCAAAAAGTCTTTTCTCTGGGACAGACAGCTCAGTTCATGGCAGTATTGATAATCCTACATCTTAAATGTCTTTAAAGTACACACAATTAGATGCAATATGCATAAATATAACATTGGTAAACATAGTGATACAGTACCAGTGGCCAGAAGTGTGAACAACTAATTTTGTGCAATGTCTGTTGGGACTTAATGACTTAAAATGAAGATGAACCCTTTTGTCTGGGTTTTCAAGTACTGAGAAGCAAGTATGTTCAGAAGACCAAACTGGACAGGAATAAATTGAATTTACTTATGTTTTACCAGCAACAACATCAAAAGTACTTGCACTGTAAAAGCTGGGTGCAGCCTTGCATGGGAAAACTGTTCCTGCATATCACACCAAAGCAAGATCTGAGGATGGATTCCCATTCATGAAAGAAAAGAAATATATATTGTGCAAAATATCATAGTATATGTGGCAAATAAGTAATATATATGTCAGCCAAATGGCCAACAAGAAATGAGAGACAAGACTTCTCCTTTGAAAAAATTGCAAACACTGCAAAACACACATTGTACTGTGCTAAAACAGGGCAGCAGGGAATCAGAAATATCTTCTCTCTTCCATGTTGCTTTCTGCCCTGTTTACCATCCTCGGTAGCAAGTGCACACTGTTCCTCTGTGCCACCTCCCTCCCGCACCACACCGCCTGCCTCAGGTGCCACACAAATCCTCACATTTGAGTGCCCTGGGAGGTTCACAGAAACATCTTCCAGTGCTCTAGACTGAGCCATTTTGCTGACAGGACCACCAGCCTCAGCCATCTCTTCTAGAATCATCTTTCTTAATGTTTCCCTGTATTTCTTTACCTGGATTTTGCCTATTTTACCTTGTCCCTACTGTGCTTCCCTGCCTGTGCCTACACATGGTGATGTCTCCTCTGTGGTGCGAGTTAGTCGGAAGCAGCAGATCCCTGAACCACTGGTGCCAGGGACAATGTTCTCATGAAAGGCAGGAGAAGGATCAAAGCCTCACTGGTGACTGAAGAGAGGAGGAGATATGAAAGGACATCTTGAAGGATAGGGAGAGAGGATCTGTAGCAGAGCAAGCTTTAATCAATAGAAACTGCTGCAGAATCCTCTCTAAATCTCCATCTTTCCACAACACCCTGAAGCACTTCACACAGTCATAACTGCTGACTGTTCTCAGTGCTGGGGAAGCCACATTGATCATCCGTAATGCATGTTTACATGAAAGTTATTTACGCAGATGCAGAATGCAGCAGCTCATTAAATAATTTTTCATGACATGTCACTTATGGAGCAGAAGAAAATTTGGCTGCTACAAAGCAGTTTCTACTGAAGTGGCTAGGACATAATGCATTGACATTCAGCAGAAGCAATCAGCTTGAGAAATTTTGTATTGAATGCATTTTGAAGAGTAATTAAGCTTCCTACAGTAAGCAATGCTTGTTAAATTGTGTGTTAGTACTTGTTACTCAAAGTAGATAACGCTACATTGTTTTAAACAGCCTGTTTTATCTTCCCAGAAGAATGAGATTATCTCCTCTGTCTTGTTCTTCCCGGTTTCCCATGAAATACACTCTGTGTGTGTGTGTGTCCCTCAATCTGTTTTTCACGTGACCTCCCATAGTAATGCTCAGATCTGCAGCTGTCAGAGCAGCAGCAGGCCAATGAGAGATAATGATGTTCTTGCTTTTCTCAGGGCCTGCTCTGCCACTCTTGCTCACACAGGTTAGTTTCTCTTGTTATTGGGAATTATGGGACTGCTCACCTGGCAGGAGCCGCTCAAGGAGTGGGAGCAATGGAGGCACTGAGACATGGGTAGGATGCTGCCCTAAATGTGAGAAGGAAGAGTCCTGCATAATTAACATGATTAATTTGATTAGTCAGGGCAGAGAGAACAAAGCCTAAGCACCTTGATGAGCACAGATTTGCTGTAGCCTCTCTATCTCATGACTTGTTTATCTAACTGCAATGCCCATATTTATTCTTCGGGATCAGAATGTGTATAAACACTAAATAAAATGAAGTTTACTGCTTCTCCTGTAAAACATTTGCTGCTTTAGTATAAGGCTATGTTAACGTGATTAGAATTTTCTCCATAAGTAGAGTTTACATTATGGGGCACCTTAAAGCATAAATGACACTGTTCTTGATACTGTGCAAATAAGTATCATTTGAATGTGCATTATTTGTAAGTCCCGGAGAAGCAATTGAGCCAAGTGAGCTAATTCTTCTGAGTAGGATTAGTATATCCCATGAGAAGCCATGCCACATTACAACTGATCTTTTATTTTTTATATAAAAACGCAGTTGCTGTGGTTTCTAGGTACCATATATGATCCATTTTCTTACATTTCAGCTCTGGATGACAGTCACTAGGGAGGATTTTTAATCTCATGACTTTTATTAAAACACAAGAACAGAAGCATAAACCGCATTATTGCTGAAGGAAGTTGGTCTGAGAAGCTGTATTCCCACATGCATGAGTAAGTGAATTACAAGTTAATCCATGTGCAAAAGAGTTTTAGTGATCTCAGTCTGCCTCCTGCAATTTCAACTCTCCCTGGAAAAGGAACCAAACATCACTACAAACACTTATTTTTCCACTGTCAAATATTTCTCATTCCTAGACACTGTCCCTCGGCACCTCAGTAACTTTTTCATTCTTTGAGTGGGTTACTGGTCACTTAGGCAACAGATACAAGTTCCATTGGCTGAGCAGACTTACCATGAAAACCTGCCAGCTAGTCAGTGAACAAGTGACTTCTCCATGACTGGTAAAAGGAATCTCCACATGATCGCCTTTATTTACATCTTGACAGAAACTGCTAAACCAGCAAAGATCTGAGAAGTAATCCAAGATTATCAACAGATTAAGGCAAACACTGTGTGCACCAGTTCTCAGTTTGAGTGTTTATTATCATGCTAAGCTTTTCTGAAGTATAAGAGTGACTGCAGGTCGAACTGACATTCTTTTTTGTCAATGTTCACGCTTTCCCCACAAATCATGTGTAACGCTTGATTGTTCTAGGAACAGCTTCAGTTAATAATGCATCATATTCCATCTTTCTGCACTCTTGTAAAGTCACTGATATTTTGGTCACATTGGCATGTTCACATATGACAGGGATTTCTCTGCAGGATCCCCATTTTCAAAAGAAAAGCTAAATTCTTTAAGGCAGCATGTGTGCAAGTTCTTTGAGGAGAAAAGCTGTTAAGTTTTTCCCGTTTCAGTTTTTCAGCAGGACTTCCTATTTGATGGTATAAACTGTCCACCGATTTTCCTCTGCATGGCCTGAAAGGTCAGATACTAAAATCATGGCTACTACAACATAAAATGGTTCTGGTCAGAAATGTCTTACAGGGGAAACTGATGGTCATCGACCTAATTTTGCTAATGGGGTATTCTGGACTCTCATGAAATAACTTTGGTGAATGCATTGGGAGTAATTCTCAGTGCATCCTTGCATCTTCTCAATGTGTTTACTAGCAGATATTCTTTTAAAGAAATTTACAATATAATTCTAACTGTCATGGCCAAGATATTTTATCAAAATTCATGTTTCCAGAAATCTAAAATGTAGCTATAGTCTACACAAAACTGAGTCTTGCTAGCTTTTTTACAGCTGCCTCTTGCATACCTTCATCTGTCGCAGCTGCTTTTAGGAGAAAGCATTTGAGTTGCAAGGAGCACAATATTGCTTGCACTTGTCTTTCCTTCTGTGAAGGAAAGGTTAATAACACAAGTGACTATTCAGGATTATCTGTAGTCTGACCACTTCTTTTTTTATGGCCTTTAAAGGTTCCTTGGACAGGGTGTCAACACTGATTGCAAATGTCCTCAGTTTGAAAGCCTAGAATGAAAAATGTATAGCCACTGAAGGTTTTTTTTTTTTAAACCATACAGCTATGGCCAAATTTTTACTTTGTTTTCTCTTCTTCCTATACTTTACTGTGAAGGCAGTCAATGAGATTTTCCTTTCTCTTTAGCGTCAATGTGATTTGCAACCAGTTGGTTTCTGGCTCTTGCAAGGCTCACACTTGAGATGATGAAAAGTGTGGATATGCAGGTGAAATTTGAGTCAAATATTGAGAGGAATGTTGGTCTCCAGCCATTTCCACAGAGGAGCCTGAGACACTGAATAAAGCCTAGTGCAAAGATTATAGTCTTGACTGTCTGCATTGCTTACTAAGCAAATCGTTTCTTTCTAATCTACTATCAATGACATGATATTTTTAGGTATACTGAAATATGTAACTGAATATATGGATTTGTGTCACCCAGTTGGAGTTCTGAGCACAAAGAGAAGATTACATTAAATGAGAGCTGATCAAGAAAAATCAGAAAGACAGAGACATCTGCTGAAGGTCAAGTCCATCTCAACTCAGGAGGTTCTGCAGCTTTGAATGCGGAGAGTTATACACCAAGAAAAAAAACATCTCATAGTCAACAACCTCTAGGGAATTTTTTAAGTTGTGTTTTGTCTTTGAGAATTTCCCCTCATAGTGAAACGAGGCTTCTCCCCAGCCTTTACTAGAAGTCAGTACGCAGCAACACCTTGGAAAGCACCATGATTTGGGCCAAGATTCTCAAAATAGCTAAATGTCTAACTTGTCCATAATTCCTTAGGAGATAGATTCCCAAATACTTTGTCCTTATACAGTCACATTTTTGAGAAGGTTAGAGAAGACCTGCAAAGCACTAATCTATACAGATGAAAACTTTTCATATTTTTGGAGGAGTCAGGAAAAAAACCCAAAAAAACAGGGAATCCTCAAGGCATATTGAGCAAGAGTTCAGAAAATGTGACGTGCAATAAGAAAATTCCAAGCAGTATTATATGAGCAAAGGCCAGTGATGTTTGTGCCATAAGTTATATAGTTCAAAATAAAACCTTGTTTGGCATTTTCTATCCATATATTTCAGTGGCTTTGCATCAAGACCTCCCCAGATATTTAAAAACTTGAATTGCCCCTGGCCTCCCTTACAGTCCTCAGGGCTTGACAGAAATCTTTCCAAAAGTGTGATTCTGTAAGAAATATAAGAAACAAACCCACAGAAAACGTGATGTGAAAGTTTTACATTAAGAGGATAATAATTTTATTGAGTAATACCCACTGTCTGCTAGACACTTCAGTAGATACCTCATGAGGAGGAAAGCCTTAGCATGCAAGAAGCTCACAATCTCATGACTGCATATTCAACCTTAATGTTTTATTTGTTTTCTTTGTTTTGAGTCTTTCTGTGACCTTAAACAATTTCTCAGCATAGTTGGAGGTTTGGGGTTTGAAATACATAAATATGCATTTGAATGATAATAGTGCTTTTAGTCTAAATGCTTTTATCTCAGAAATTCAATAATAATTACTCTATAAATAAATATCATAGTGCTAGATATATACAAGCAATTTAATCTGAACAGTTAATTTGTGGTTTAAGCTAATTAAACTTCCCTGGCCAAACTATACCTTGTGTATATTCAAATCTGCAAAAAAGGAACAAAAGGACAGAATATCAATAATTTTGGGACCTGTTTTTTCAACGTGCTGACTCTGAGCAGCTGACTACGCTGAAAATTTGGGAACCAGAGCAGACTTTGAAGGAACTCTGTCATGCTAAAGGGGAAAAACATTGGTTATGCTGATAGTTCATAGTGTTGAATACAAAACTGTCCTCTGGGGTATTGTTAAGTTGAAAACAAACACATCCACATCTCTGCTGCAGCTCTAATACAGCAGGGAACATACGTTTTGGTTCAGGACAGTCTGCCTTTTTGTCCTTGCTATTTAGATTAGAGATGACAGCACGTGTTAAAGTATTACAATAATTTGGATCATGCTGTATCCTTCTGCTAATATGAGTCTTATGGCTTGTTTTACCTGCTTTCAAGTCTCCATGTGAGAATCGGGTCAGTGCACAGAGCCCATGCTGAGAACAGTGTGCTGCCACAATGAGGGAGGAGAACCGCAGTGTTCAGCAGAGTTGGTTGGTGGCGGCTACAGCTGTGTCGGTAACGCAGCGGCTTGCAGAGTACAAAGCAAGACCCTGAGAATGGCAGCCTGGTCACCATTGCTGGCACTCCACACAAAAGGTGGTCCCTAGCCCTAATCGTCCTTTTAGTCCCCTAACGAGCTCTTTACAATAGATTGAGGCAGTTCTGTTATTGATTCCTAACATGTTCACCAGTGGGGAGTTTCCTTCTCCACTGTGCATTCTGGTCAAATTGACAGACTTAGAAGGTGTGCCTCCTCTGCAGGCATGGCATTAGAAGAAATCTGGCAGTCCAGGCAGGTGCTGCTTCACTACGCATTTCACCTTGTGTTGGTGCAGGTTCCTCCTTTGCCAGCCACAGTGACATTTTTTGAACTCTCGAGTGCATCATCAGAAAATCGCTTACCTATACTTGATAGTGAGGGACAAAATAATATATCCTATATAACAATATATCCTATATAATAATAGGATCACTTAGAAAAGACCTTTAAAGACCATCTAGTCCAACCTCGTTTCAATAAACAGGGATATCTTCAACTAAATCGGGTTGCTCAGAGCCCTATCCAACCCGATCCTGAATGTTTTCAGGGAGGCAGCATCTATCACCTCTCTGGGCCACTTTCCAGAATTTGACCGACCTCACGGTGAAGAATTTCTTCCTAATGTCTAACCTAAACCTACCCTTTTGCAGTTTAAAGCCAAGCCCTCTTTTCCTGTCTCTACATGCCATTGCAAAAAGTTCCTCTTCAGCTCTCTGGCAGGCCCCCTTTAGGTACTGGAAGGCTGATCTAAGATCTCCTTGGAGCCTTCTCCAGGCTGAACAGCCCCAACTCATCTTGTCTTTATAGGAGAGGTTTTCCTGTTCTGTGCTCACCTTCATGGCCTCCTCTGGACTCACTCCAACAGGTCCATGATCTTCTTGAGCTGGAGGTCTTAGAGCTAGCTGCAGCACTCCAGTTGTGTACTCAACAGCAGAGTAGAGGAGGAGAATCACCTCCCTCAACCTGCTGACCATGCTTTTCTTGATGTAGCTCAGGACACAGTTGGCCTTATGGGCTACAAACACACATGACAAAGTCACTTTGAACTTCTCATCAACCAACACCCCAAATTCTTCTCCTCAGGGCTGGTCTCTCTCCATCCACTGCCCAGACTGTCTTTGTGCTTGGGATGAGTTCATCTCTTAGCCTAATTTGCCTTTGTGTGCCTGATGTATCCACAGTTTTGTCTGTGTATACAGACACAATAGCTGATTTAGAAGGTTTAGATGGTCCATTTTAAATAAGTATTCTTTTTATTCAGGGCTTAAATAAAGCAGTTTATCCTAGGTGAAAACTGAGGATAAACATTATTTCCTGTATTGACAGGTAACATACTTTAACAAGATGGAGGAGAAAACACCATATCACTCCATCCTCCATGAAGGGAAAAGTTCATGCTTTTAAGAAATTGTGAATCAGAGGTTATGTTTGGCATAACCTCTGATGGATGGGATATTGACTTACAGATATATGACAATTATTTTTTCCTTTTTTTTCCCATGCAGTGTATTTCCAAATAAATATTACATTGTCTTAAGTTCATTATATTTGATCCAAAATTTACAATTCAAAGAATAACACACACACACACACACACACACCAAAATGCTAAAATACAAAATTATCAGATGAAAATAAACCTAAGAACTAATGTGACTTATCTGACATATTTTTCATAAGAAAATCACAAGCACAGAATCATGGAACTGAAAAGTTCAGGGTAGTGTAAATGATACCTACTTGCACAATGTGTTCTCTAATACTGCACATCTTTGTCAGAGTAGGACTCCGCTAATTTGGTGCAGAGCACAAACTCAGAAGGTAAATATGCAGTATATGGAGAAATGGCCATGCTTATCTGGCTTGCATAAAAATCTACGTAGAATCTAAATTTATAGCAAAGTGATACAGCACACCTTCTTAGCAAGAGGTTTAAAGCAGTATTGGCATATGTTTTTATAGGATTTGTACTGACAGTTGAAGAACAAATTATTGGATATTCCCCAATCCAAAGTGTTACAATGGAGTATTATTTGTGTCCCATACTGAAGGAAATGTCACAGTATTTCAGAACAGTGTTTTTGAGAATCATATCTATGTTGTACGTGTATCAAACAATTCAATAACAATATAGAACTTTAAACAATAATAATATGCTGAACTGTTAATTTAATTACTTTCAACTGCTTAGCTGATGCGCATTTTGTCAGGAAACATCTCAAAACCAAGTTATATCCACTAACTGTAGCTTTTTGAAATATTACAGTGTATTCTAATGCTGATTCAATTCCATTTCATGAAGAAAAAGCGACAGCACTGGAAGCAAAGTTTGTATTTTACTATACAGGAAACCAATATTTAAATTAGTTCATAAGCTCAGCATCAAAGAAAAAAATGTTGCATGTAATGATTTGCATATTTCCTTGTGTATGCATGATAGCAACTAGAAGAAACATTTCAAACAAAGTCACTGCAAAATATAGGGATATAGGGTATAATCCCTTGGTGCAACTGCCAAAAGAAAGAGAGTGTTGTCAAGACCTACCAGTAATTTATAAAATCACACAGAATGTGTGTGGGTGAACAAACATTAGAGACTGAGAAATGCAAAGCTGCTTTAAGAAGAAAATGATACTTGTGGGGAGGCCACTATCCAAAGAGAATCCCATGGTTCTGTTAAATTCCTTTCTTTATTTGTAGATTCCCCAGTGTTGTGTGTTTTGTAATTTAGGAACTAGTGAAGAAATTGCACATGACCAAATGAGAAAATCTGCCAAGAATTTGAGTGTGCATGTTGATTTAGACAGAAGCTGTAAATTGGCATTTTCTGTTTCATTTTGTTAATATTATTTTGCTAATTTGGTAAAATTATGTTGATAACTTTTATTAAAAATCAGAACAGATTATTAGAGATATTGTGAGTACTAAAATTATGTATATTAGAGCATATTGCATGTAAGAGTTGCCTAGGAGGTATTAATTAATGATTGGTATTGAAATAAAGGAAGAATTAAGGAAAATTTTGGTTCCAAATTTTGTTTCATGAGAATTTAGAGAATGTTCAGAATGTGTTTTATTTTTATGATTCTAGAATACCTCATCAGTGAATTCACATTTCTCCAGCTGCAGTACTGTTATCTTCAGGTTTAGTCTGAGCACTGATTATCCAGCTGAAGGAAATGACTTCACTGAAAGGATTTTGCTTATTCTACTGTATGGTGCCTTAAGGATTACTTGTGGTCTGGTTTATTAAGGAAAGAAGGGCTCTGGTCTTGATTTCCCTCTACACCTCTCCTCAGGTAGCAGTTGAGCACCCAGGATAATTTCAGGGAAGAAGGGGACAGACCCAAACGGGGGTCACAGAGCAGGCTCAGCTCTCCCTGAGGAGCTGCCTCTCCCCATTGCTGCACAGGTAGTCACAGCCTGGCCCCTGCAGGGGCTTTCCTTTGCCCAGCAGACGAGGGGAGAAAGAGGGCATCACCTCAGAAGAGTTTGTATGCAAAATATTCACAGTTCAGAGGTTGGCTGCACACATTTTTGCATGTGTGTGTCCTTCTCATGAGCTGCAGACAGTTACACACTGAATCATGAAACCTTCTCCTCTTCTCATCCCGTGAGCAAATATTCAGGCTGAGGATATAAAAAGAAAATCCAGTAACAGATAATCAAGTCTGCTTTCTTCTCCATGCTGACTGCCACTGCACTCCTTTAATAATCTCATGATCTAGCTGTATTAAATTCCCTTTCCTATCCTGTGTAACTCAGCTGGATCGTGTCGGTACCCCAGCTGACAACATTGAGCCTTTGCTAGTGTTCTTGACATGGTATGCTACACTGTCAGTAATCCCTTTTGCATTTTTGGTGTTTGCTTCTGATAAGATAACTGGACCCAATAAGTGAATTGATTTTGAAAGATTCATTGAGCTAGAAAAGCCAAGAGTAAATCTGATTCTTTAGTCTTGTAATGTGAGCCCAGCATGGGGTGATTTGGGGGCTATGCTCCCACTCTGGAAAATAATTCTGGTGGAGAAAACACTCAGGCAATCTGAAAAATATATTGACGTCTTGCGTGAAGACAACTAATGTCCCTCTCAGTCTTTTTCTGGGTACATATCATTTCGTGTGTGAGGTCCCTACGACTAAGTCTTGTCCTAGCTGATGCAAGAATTTAGCATTCCTGCATAAAAAATACAGTAACTCACACTTTGACCTCCAATAATCATTAGTTTGTGCAGCAAGAAACACCATTATTTCCCTGTTTCCTTTAGGCCTAGAGGCTGCTGGAGATGTTGGTTTGTGTGTCCCAGCAGTGACAGTTTTGGTTATTTTGAGGAGCAATGAAAAGAGAAGGGGAAGTACTTTTGTTGATGATGTTTCTTTATATTGTAGGAAATTCCTGTAATATTTCTAGCAATATTGTTCCTCTCCTAGGTTTTTGCTTAGAAAAATGAAAACAAATGTTCTGGACAAATAGCAGGCTCTTTTTTGAACTGATTTCACCAGTAAAACCTGTACAGAAATTGAGTACGAACTGCCAAATACCTAATAGTTCAACCTAAAGGGAAGTTTGGGCATTTTTTAGTCAATTTTAGGGTAAAAGATCAACTTTCATTGTCATATATCTCAGATGGAATATAATATTTTATGTTTCTTACTTAATGTGATATGAACTTCAATATTAACTGTAATATAAGAAAACATATTTCCTTTGGTCTGAAAAGTATGATTATTCTGTAAGTCATCCTTGTCCTAGGTACACATGTGCACAACTCCTGAAATTAATGTCAGCACATCTCCAGTGTAATCACAGGAAATTTGAAAGCACTTTCTCTCCAGAGACATTTACTTTCTTACTTTTTGCTGTAAATGAGTCTGTGCAGTCTAGCTTATTGAAACCTAGAAGAGCAGAAAGGTATTTCAAATCCCAGGCACTCAATGAATGAGATGTGAAATGAATTTCATGTGGATCAGCCCCCTGGAGGCTTGTCACAATAGATAAGGCAAAGTGGATAGATGCTGCATTAGTTCATGTATGCTTCTGAGTAGCAGAGCTAATAACTGAATCATAATTTCACTTCGGGACACAAGGCTACTATATACTGTCCTCCTTTGATCTCTTCACCCATTCCAGCAAGCTAGAAAAATATCATAATAAAACTTTCTAAACACATGCAAGAAGAAAACTGGTGAAACCTTATAAAATAGCCAAACCATTCCAAAAGCAGCACTTCTTATTAACCATAAAAGTACCAGATATAGCTTTTATTTCTAGTCCTCGAGATATGTAAGCCTCTTTTCAATTATTTGTATGTGGGATAGCATAAGTGACAGACTGTGTTTCTATTTGACAAATCCTTCCATTTAACTCTTGTTGAGAGGTTGAAGTGGAGACATCTGAGCTGATACTTCAGGAGAAGAGCATCTTTAGCTCAGACCACAGTGGCTCATTTATTTTTTTTCTCTGTGAGAGATTAGATATGTAGTGAACAGAGTAGTGCTGAGGTGTTGCTTTTCACCAGCTCTCAGTAGCTGAGTACTACAGAGGCTGTGTGGGAACAAGATTCAGTTTGGGCTTTTGTTAGCAATTGTGCCAATGTTAGCGCTTGCAAGGACCTGCCTCCTGCTCAAATCTCCAGGTAGGATGCACCACTACTGGCAGCAAACATCAGCTTTGTGGCTGACCAAAACTGACATTTTAATATGAGAAAATGTCAGTGAGTATCAGTTGGTCTGCTTACTCTTCCTCCCTCTACTCCAGAAGTTGTTTCCAAAACATGTTTTACTGTAATCCCAGGAAACACCAATGAGCAGTTCTACCTGAGAGATGTTTTTCCTCCAAATTCCTTTATTATTAATGCTGCCTCTGTGCAAGTTACACACCATTCAGCTGCCCCAAGGCTTCCATTACCTTTTTGTCAAAAGAGTACACAACTGGTTACTCCTGTAATTACAGATTTTAAAAAAATCTCTAAAACTTGCACATCTTTTCTGTGAGTTACTCACATGCAAGAATTTATCACATTATTAATTTTCTACAAATTATAGGTAAATTATGGACCGAACATTTTAATGTTATGACTGTGATTTTGTATGTGTGTGTGTGTGTTCATTCCAGTTGTTTTGATTCCCTTCTGCACCACACAGAAAATCCCAGCAGAGAATGCATTGACAGTGATTTTAGATTGTACGGCATTTTACAGCTCCACATTTTGGCTGAACAAATGAAGGAGTGATAACACATATGTTATTATTGCCTCTAATCTGAACACCCAAAAGGTGACTCCTGAGGAAATCACTGCCTTTGCAGTCAGAAGTAAAATTACAAACCATCACCACTTTTAACTGGCTTCTTGCTCTGGTAAAGTAAGAGAGGGAAAACAAGATATCATCTCAATGCAGTTTTTTATTTAGTATAAATTTTCCAATGAGTGGATTCTGGAATAATCACAATCTATGAATCATGATGTAGATACAAATAAAATTACTTTCCAAACCATCTGCATGCATACAAGTTAATCCAGTCCTAGTTGAGCCTTTTTTTGTGAATGCTTCGTGAAAGAGGTAAAGTATGTTCCTCGACTCTGAATAAAAGCACAATGAAAGATGATTAAACACTGATTTTTAGGTGAAAGAGAATAATACATAAATGAAAATCCTTCTTGCTCTTAAGGAAAATGAGGTCTGAAATGCTTTTGAAATCAAGTTCTGAAATCAGAATGCTCCAATAAGTCATAATTTGAGAGATGAACAAATTGTTCCATATCATCAGCCTATTTATTGCTAATAAAATGATTGACATTATAGTACCTATTGTCCACAATTGTGCTTTGGTATTACAATGTTCTTGTTACCACAAGCTGAAAATTCCCATTTCAGAAGAAATCCTCAAATCTATCTTAATTCTTATTCTGTTAATCATTATTTGTTTTCTGGTTTGTGTTAAGGACAGACTTTCACTGCTATTAACTCCATTTTCTTGAGAGTTTAGATGACGTATCTCCACTGAGTCAAATGATAAGCAAATTTCTGCTTGCCAGGTTCTCAAGTCTTTGTTTCCCAAGTCATTGTAGTTTGTTTGTTCTAGCACAAAAAAACCCCAATGCAGGCTCTTACACCTATTTCCCACATAATTTAAGAACTTTAGGGGACTATTTCTCTGGGCAATTAACTGCTGTGTGGAGAATTTGCACACATCTCTGTTGAAAAACACCATTTCTGCAGTATTCCATTTTAACAGTGAATAAAAAGAACCCCAAAGACCTTCTGAGTTGCAGCTCATAAGAGTAGATTTTTGTGGTTGTACAAAGAGGACCTTAATGCATATGAAGTTTGCTATCAGGTTGCTGCTTTTCATTCCTTTAATGGTTCTGCAAAGTGGACATACTTTCCTGCTTCTGTAGTAGTACGGCCAGTACTGTCTCTGTACCCTAGCAATGGTGGTTCATTACACACAGAGCCCCAGGATTTGGTCCTTTATTTTTAAAATTTAACTTTTTTTTCCCCTATTGTTAATGGCCCTTGCTTCATAGGCCACCACTACACAGGCTTATTCATTTTTCACTGGTCTAGTTGTTGCACTGAAATTAGCTCACCAATAAGTGTCTGTCACTCTGGGAGGCACTCTGTAAACAGCCATTAACTAAAATGCACAAAACCAGGTAGACATGTAAATAAACAAAGACCCTTTGAAAAAAAAAGTGATGCTCTGCTCCAAGAGAATTTTCTTCTGTTTCTCTACTTGAAAGTTAGGAGATACGAATGTAGTTAAGGGATGAAATAAACAAAATGAGTAATTAAGATTGTTTGTTGTCCTGAGGCTGAGCACTCCTGATGACCTTGATGACCTGGTTATGAAGTTCCATATTTTTCAAAATCCAGGTGTTTTTGTGACCACAGTGCTAAGGACAGGATTCTTATGATTCATGGGTTGCTGTCACTGTGCATGTCTGCGAAAGGAAAACATATAGGATACAAGCAAATGTGCAGTATCTTGGGTGCCTAACAGCTTGGAAAACAGCCATTCGCTTGTCAAGTTCTTCATGGAGAGTAGCTGGAAGCCTTGTCAGCCACACTTTGTTCTCTAATGTAACTAACCTTGTTTTATTGCTGCTTTCTCAGATAGACAGGTACAGCTCAACTTGAATCATGTTTTTTTGTTGTTGTTGCTTCAGATTGGAGGTTTTTTGTGGTTTTTCTTTTAGTGCAAACAAGCATGTCATTGTCCTCTTTTTCCATCTCTAGTGCACAATTTAAGGTTACTGGGAGACCATTTGTGGCAACAGAATGATCTTAAATAACGTTAGTAATACAAACCATTTTACTTTGCCAACAATGAGTTAGAAATGTCTGGACTTTAAATCAGGCATGTGGCAGTAGTATAGAGCATGCATGCTGTACAGGATATCCTGAGGGCTGTAAGATCAATTCAGCTTTGCTCAGCCGTGTCAACAGTGACTATCTAAACATGCTGACATGGCTCAGCTTGATAGGTTGAAGAAACTTAACTGCTTTGATAAGGTTAAAGGGGGAATCCAGGCAAGAATAGAAAACAAAACAAAACACTGCTTAGAAGCTTGACTGCACACAACAGCAACCCACTGACGACTGAAAATACAACCAGTGTAAATTATCTTTCCTCCAGAAAAAAAAAATTAACAAGCTGTGTATGAAAAAGAAATCAGCTGGTCTCTACAATCCTTCCTGCTCTATCTGGTGTCAGGCAATGACACCAAAAAAACCAATTACATTGCTGCTCCTGTCTGTATCATAAAACCTGTCAGTGTTATGGGGCTGAGAGCTTCAGAAGAGGCTGCCTCCAAAATGCAAAATTGTATCCTGAGTTTAAACTTTTCTACTGGAGAAGAACTCAACAAATAGGTTTAGGGATTTAAAAACCTTTTTTTCTGTCGAAGAATTAAAGCAGTGGCTTATCACAAAAAAGGATGATAGAGCTGCAGAGTAAAATTGGAAGCCCACCTAATCAGTGCAAGGGTCTTCATACTAAGACCTTTGATAAATTGGCTTCAAATCTCTTTTTGTATGTGCATGGTTCAAGTATGTTCTTGAATGATTTACAGAGTGTATCGGTTTGTCAGTCTATTGACTTGTTTTCTAAATGAAAGGTCGTTGTTTTCTGAAGAACTTAATAATACAGTGTTACTCTTGAAATTACATTTGTCTACTTTCCTACCTCAAAAAAAAAAAAAAAAAAGGAAAAAATACTTTCTAAAATGTATCTATTTTAGCCATCCACCACACAATGCAACACATTAGGCATCTGTCATTACCAATTACAGGAATTAAGCCTGTCCAAAATGTTTCATTTTTCTGTTTTCACCAAAGCTTGTGTCTTTTGGACTATTTCTAGGTTTTGTGGTCTGCAAAGAATAACAAGCAGAGAAACCATTAAGCATCTGATGCTTGTCACAGACCAGGCCAGCCTTTGTGAGTCCTGACACTTTTATTTCTTGTCTGGCAAAATATGGTACATGGGGAAATGCTAACCAATAGCAGGCTGCTGAGATTTACAAGCTTGCCAGTTAAGTGGGAAACAAAGCTACAGATCAAACAAGTTGCTAAATTAGAGAATAATTGAGTGTTTGGAGGGATTGAATGAAAAGTATGGAGAAATGCTAGGAGAACCTCAAGACAGGCAGGAAGTAATTTTTAGGGAGTTGCAGGAAAGGTCAAGTAGCTGTAATCCAGCTTGGAATAACTAGTACAGAACTGTGGGAAATGCAATACCTTCTGGAAAGCAAAGTGATGAAAACCTGTGCTTTTAAGACTGGACTGGACTGGACAAAATTATGTGGAAAAAATATGGTATTGGCATAGGTTCAGGGATCCATGCTAATTTCTTTCAATTAGGTCTATGATGTAAAAATCCTTGTGACTCTAACTGTTGCTCTCCTGTTTCCTCAGTGGGCTCCTAGCCGGTAAAGACAGACGTACAAGTTGTGTTTATCAGAGTCCTTTTATTCTTCCCTCAGCAAGGAAGAGCCGGATCACGAGATGAGTAGTGGAAACGTGGCCAGATCCCTGCCCCCTTCTCGCCTCCCTCTTTTATCCCTCTCCTCCTGGTGGGCAGGGCGAGAGCCCAGCTAATAGACAAATGACGAGCCCGTGACATGTGGCCAGTCCTGGGTGAACAGGGGAGGGATAAGTGGAATGCAGAGCGGTGAGTGGCCAGGCCAGGCCAGGATGTTCCTGGTGGCCAGCACACTACCACATCTAACAACTTCAAGTATTGAAAATGTAGATTATTAAATCAGAAAAAAAATAGAGTTGTTATGCAAAAGTACAGATTGGAACTAAAATGCATAGGATCACAAAGTGCTATATTTTGTTCAATATTATATTTCTGAAAGCAGTCAAATCACTGACATTTCAGAGTTATGAAAAAACATCGTTAGTCATGATGGTTATAATTTGGGAGCATGGTTCTTTTACTGATACTGAAGAGGTTAATGTAATGGTTTTATACTGAACTATCAGCTTAAATTCAGAAGACATAGTGCATACTATTCAGACTAACTTTGATGGAAATGTTTAGGAGCCTGTTTGGTTCATTTTTTACTTAGCAATTAATGTTTATTGCCTTCTTTCAATGGACATTGTGGTGTAGGAGGGAAGGTTTAATTTGATAAATTTTAATTTTGCTTGGTTTTTTTTTCTACTGGAAACTGAACCAAAGCAGGTGGCATTGTTCCCCAGAGATCTAAGAGAACCAGAAACTGAAGCTAAGTGTGAATTAGATTTGTTAGAATAAATTTTGGGGAATATAGGTCAGAAGGACGTTATTCTTGATTTGTTATCTTCAGTCTAAAAGTTGCAATGGTTCATACATTGCACTGAGTGTATCTCTCAAATGTAATCACTTTAAAAACATATTTATTTTATTTTATGACAGCCAGAGTGTGGTGCTGGCCTTCAGCAAGCAGCCTGTGCATCTAGAAACCGGTGCCCCGGTAATTTGAATGTCAACCTTGCCACTTAGGAAAAGCAAGAGATGTTTACAGCCATTTCAGGGAGTGCATCTTATAGGAAAGCTTGGCCCTGATGCCACATCTCTTTTTGCTGGGTAACATTTTAGGCAGTAGGAGAGTTATAAACCAGAACAGAATATGCTGTGACCTTGTCCACTGAGGTTTTGAACTAGTTTTCTATCATCTCCCTACATTGCAATGACTCTTCTGATATTACATGCAAGTGCCCTAAAGATCAGTCTTCTCACCCAAAAAAATACTGATGAGGCCTGCATCATGTTTATCAAAATGTTTATGTTTCATTTGGTCTCAAATTTCTTGCTACAAAGAAAGAGAAATGATGAGGTAATGGTCATTAGTCCAAGTTTCATTTTTCTTTTGTTTGTTTGATTTAGGTTCTTAACATTTCCATGTCAAAATATTGCATTTGTATATTGGTGTCATTAAATTGTTTTTCTTTGTGTGTAGCATATATTCTCATGCTGACTGCCTATAATGTTAACCACTAAAAATAATGATGCAATTGTTACTTAGTGTTGACTCTTCAAAAATGTTTCAATACTCCCAATTCCATCCTAATCTGCCACTGGTTTCGTGAATATACTGGGTTAAACAATTTCATAGCTTTGCATGTGATTTTCCTCTTGCAAAATGCAAGTAATTATGTCTGCCTCTTTTGCTAGCAAGATAATATACATACATACTTTAAAAATGGCAAAGGCTTGGCATTCTCACAGCTGAGACATTCAAGGTAAAAGTAGAATTTAAAATGTAAAAATTAGTGTGGAAATATGGCTAGCACCTTATTTAAACACACCTAAAATATAATATGCAAAGCTGTTGTCTGGATTGTATTATCTGGGATTTTTACCTGGGACCCTGGAGGTATGCTACAGGTATTCCTGCTTCTGAGAAGAATTTAATTCTAGAAGTAATCCCAATGTCTTTGTCTTGATATGTGTGATTCTTTAGAGACACAAATACATGTACAGCTATTAAAATTTATAAAAGTAACTGTCAGGAGCAGGGGGTGCCAGTCACATCAACACACATTTTTGTTTTGTTTTTATAATCCTTTAGACAATCCTTGTTTATTTGTCCAATCCTGTGCATTTTTAGGGCTCATATACCACTTCTCACTGTAACAGAACTGTGGCACCTCAGCGGTAACATGTCCCACTAATTTTAAAGGAGAAGCTGTATTAGCATTTATAAAACTTTGTCCACTTTTGTGGGAACCTAACTTAGACTTCTTTTCACTTTCATGTATTTAGCCAAGATGAAGATGTTTCTGTAACTCTTGTTTTTTAAATCTACAAACTTTTTTCTCTATGTCAAGATTTCTTCTTTTTTTTTTCTGTTTTCTAGGCTCCTGTTGATTTGGTGTAAAATCAAATAAATTGTGCATTTTTAGAAATGCAAAAGTCCAATATATTTAATTTGACATTGTACTTTGCCTGGATTCCAGCTCTCCCCCCATGTTATGTCATTGTTTTGAGTAGATGATTTTAAGAGTGTCTTGAGCTTCCTAGTGCAGCAATTGTTCTTTTGGATGATGCAGCACAACTCTGAAAGATGTGAAACTGCCATTTAAAAAGGCATCAGCTACGTGTGTCCCCATGGGCACCAATGAGCTTCATGAAACCTCTGGTTGTTGCATGTCAGATAATATATCCAGGAGGAAAACAGCATGAAAAGATTGCTTAAATGATCAAAACAGAAAAGATGAATAATGACACAACACTGAGAATTTCTGATTATTGAACCAGTAACAAAGCACACTTCTCAGTTCTCCTCAAACAGACCTTGTCAGGAAAACAAAGCAAGTCAAAATCAAGCAGCACAGAAAGGTCTTCTTTCTCCTGGTTTTGATCCTTTGCCTGCTACTTTGAAGAGTGAGTTGCATAATAGCTTGAACGAACTGTTAGCATTTTAATTATTTAAAAGGTCATCAGTGCTTGGGAGAGCTACGCTAAAAGCTAGAAAAGGTTTTTCAAATCAAACAAAAAAGGCAGGAACAAACTACAGGCAAACCCATAAAGGATAGCTGAAGTGGAGGAAAACACCTGATGGAAAAGTCTGCAAGAGACCGCTGCCCTACCTTGACTCATTCACTTGCTTGTGGCATTGAAGAACTACTTTGAATCTAACTATGTTTACAGTCTCAGCATTCGTATTTCCTTATTTAATAGAATATAACTTGTTTAAATTTTATCTATCCATCTGCTGAGCCACTGATTTAATATCCAGTTACCTTTGCTAATTTTAGAAGCCATATGGTAAAGTTTTTTTTTTCTTAAGAGGAATGATGACCTATAATTTTGACTTGTGTCAGAACACGTGCCAGTTTTAATTAGAAAGCAGGAGTTAGATCAGAAACCAAAGTATTCTATACTTCTAGGAAATGTAAAGTAAATTTTTTTTAAAGTGACTAAATGGGTTGTAACTACTACTGACAGAAGAATGTTCAATTGCTGTAGAACTGAATTTCCATATTGCCATAGAGTAGATGGAATTCCTCCTCTTAACTAGGTGGTCTGCAAGAATAAGATCATGTTTTATGATAAAAGCAATGCAGCCTGATACTCTGAAATACCTTAAAACCATAGAGACAGAAGTTTACATACTGCTTGAAAGGACTTGCTAAAGACAGTGCAAACAAAGAAGTATTAGAAACTCAAAATATCAAATAGAAGTATGGTATTACAAACACAGTTACACAACAATGATAGTTGAATATGCATATCTGTGAGACTCCAGTCTTTTCCATTTTCTATTTCTAGTATTTTCCCTGCAAATCAAGTTTGAAACATTATTTGGTTTCCCCTTAAGACTCAAACACCATTTTACTGGAGGAGAAGCACAAACCTTATCTATGTTTTCCTAAAGCTTTAATGTGTTTCAGGTAGTTCCAAAGGAAAGATTTAAGCGGTCAGCTCAAGCTAAACTCATTCCTGGAGCTGCTCCACAGGCATGGATGTTCAGCATTATTGCTTCAGGTCGGGCCCATCTAACTGTCACAGATACTATTTTCTTCCAAAAATTTGTTCCTGAAAAAGGTAATAGCTAGTGGAGAAATATTTTCCATAAGAATTAATATAATTGTGAGGCAGGGAATGGGGGAAGGGAGGATGATGCACAGAAGGTGCAGATTATTTAAGAGAAGGATGAGGAGGATGGGGAAAGCAGGAGCAGGGCCATCAGCTGCATTCTGAGTAACAGGGTTTCCTGAGCAGATCTATCATCTTCAGATGAACCATGAGTAATTAAGGGCAAAGGACAGAAAAACAAGGTAATGATGATGATAACAAACTCTAAAACAACAGTGAGATATGCCATTGACATTGGGGTGCTGTTGCAATGCAATTGTTTGTCTGTGCTCCTCTCTCCAAATATAAGCTCATTCAAAGCTTTATTTTGCTCTTGTACTTGCATTGCAGAAAAATAACAATATCTGTCCAGGGAAGAAAATCAGTTCTTCATCCTTTCAATTCACAGAAATAAACACAAATAACTTTTGTGGTCCTCCATTTTGGAGAATGACCTGGGTCCTCTCTTTGCAGATGGGGAAGTCAGGAGAGGACCTTTGCAATGGGTCTTGGCACACAGATTCCATCAAATCTTTTAGGGAGTGATTTGACTTCTCCAGCTCTTAGGTAGGAGAGCATCTCATGTGGTGGTTCCTGTGAGGTAACCACAGTAGTTTTGTGAGAACTTTTGGGCATGAGTTTGAAGAGCAGGTTGGTGTATTTCAGAGAAATAAAGTGCTGTGTGGGAAGTGGAGAGTGAGGAAAGGCTGCAAATGTCACCAGAATGGAAGCATGATGGGTGAGGCATGGGAATTTGGTGGAGAGTTTAGAGAGACATAAAGGAAAATACAATCTTTTGCTATATACACCTGGGGTTATACTATGGTGAGTATCCACATCTAATACTCAAAAAAAAAAAAAGTCCTACCTTTTAATTATAAAATGGCACACAAGGTCAGAGAGGTGTTTCTCTTTGCCTCTCACTGTTTCTCATTAAATGACCTATTGGAAAGTACAAGAGGAGTACAGAGATATTTATCTCCTTACAACTCATAAATGTCTTAATCCTTCTAACATAAACTATTGTGCCTAGGGTCTTGTGAATTTCTTTTTCAAGGTGAAGCTGCCTTTCTTACAATGAAATTTAAAAATAGTCATGAACTACTTACATTTTCTCTCTGCTAAGCAATCTTGCACAGCTCAATGGGGTCAGTAGGGTCATATTTTCCAGGTTCTAAGAAGAAGCTTGATGTGCACAGATTTTCTGCTGTTAAAAATGAAAACCTTGCCCCTACATCTGGATTGCAGAGCAGGTGTTTCATTCAGCCCATCCTGTACACCCCAGCCTCACAGCAGTGCATGAGAGGAGAGTGCAACACAGGTCCCTCCCAGCTGCTATGTTCTTCCCCAGGGAAATCAGGACAAGGGAAACAATGCACTCCTGGGATTCTTCCTGGCACAAGGACAGCATGTGGCCAGCAGATATCACACATCTCATGGGACAGACATAACAGGGAGTGAATGAACCCTGTGCTGTAATTGTGCCCCTCTGACTTTGTCAGATTTCACACTTCTGCTGATGCAGCTTTGCTATTTAAAGATGAATATGCTCCAAGTGTCTGCCTGCCTTGCCTTCCTTCCAGCTCAATTCCCTGTCACACTCATGTTGCAGGAACTTGATTTTGTTCAGCTGAAGCAGTAGTTCCAACAGTTAAATCAGAAACCTCCTCTTGTAATGTGGGATCATTGCCCTGTGCCTGCACAGAGGTGTGCATATACTCCCCTTCCCCATCAATGCCTTTCTTTCCTGGAAGCCTGCTCTGTCAGGTACACAGTTCCTCTGCCTCCTTACACTTCAGTCTAAACTTGCCTAGAGACTTGGACAAATCTCCTGCATCTGACACCCTCCAGAATGAGAAAACACACAGGATATATGACAGAAATATGCAGTGGCATAAGAAGACGCCCATTTGCAAAGTATCAGAGCAGAATAACACCTGGATAGGCCATCTGACCCCTGCTGCCACTGCACAGTTTTGCAATAAACGTTTGTGCCTGAAAAATGTTCTCTCCACTAGCTTTTTTTTCAGACTTAACAAAGGAACAGAAGCATTTTGGTTGCTCCTTATTGTCTCCACAAGTCTGTAACTGAATTTTCACAGGAAAAGCTGTCAAGTCTGGAAAAAGGTATTTGTTTCTTGACATTTCTGTCAACACCTGAATTCCTGCTGAAGCGTATATGACCAGCATTTTCCATGGGAAGAGAGGTTAACTACTGTCTAGAGGAGTTCAGCAATGGAATATGCTGTGCCAAGGGGTATGCTGAGAGATGGAATGGCGTTGAATAATTACACATATGTTGTACTTTTACAAAAAGCAATAAAAAGTAGGCATGCTCACCAAGGAACATGCCTTGCAGACCTTCTGTGTAATGGAGATAATTAGGAAAAACTGTAAAGCAAGAAAATTAATGACTGATCAATTAACCTCCCCATTGTTATCAAAATAAATTACTTAAACCAGAGTTCCACTCAGTGCAGCAGCTGCAGATAACAACTCTTTCACATTCAGCTTGCCAAAGACCTGGGAGGGTTGGGGAGTTCAGAGACACCTCTGGAGCTCTGAGCACCTTGAAGGGAAGGAGCAGTGGGATGTGTTGAGGTGGCAGAGCTGATGGCAGCCAGCAGCTTAGGACATGGTGCTCTCTGCTGGGTCACCTGGCTTCTAAAACACAGCATCATTTTCTGCGTCTGAGCTGATTTCCCTGATGCACTTCAGGAGAAACATGGTCTCAAAGACCTATTTTGGTTTCTAAGTACCCCTGAGATGCAAAATTAGAGACTTCTGTATTTTTATTTTTGCTTCTAAGCAACACTTTTGTCCTCAAATCATCTTAGTACTTCACAGGCTGTGAAGGTCTGAGAGCTAAAAAATATTTATAACCCCATTATACACAAACTAAAAAACCCCAGAGATTTCTTTAAGCATCACACAGATCATTTAGGGGAGAAATCCAAATTTCAGGATTGCAGAACAGCTACCCTAGCACAGAGCATTTAATTTTTTTTAAGAGTTGTATCTGGCTGCATTTTGACAATTCACCATTTGATGCAATAAGAGCTAAAGCAATGAGCATAAAATGGAGATGCTGTAAGTTTTGGGAGGATTTCTGGTCATTTGGACATCAGGACTCTGCTCCCTGATTAACCATGTACTGGCTTTGAAGAGGACCAGGAGAAAATTGGGATTTCCGTGGCATTTTTCTGGCTAATATGCTTTGAGTTATATTGATGAAACGTTATTAAGGAATGGTGAATTCGTTCAAAACTAGTCCTAGTTTTTAGTGGTTTTAGTAGTACAACCTAAGTATTCCTATATTTAGGAAGACAAATTTTTATATTGTACTTAGAAACTTTTGATGTACATGGCTTAGGGCTTGGGAGAGAAGAAATTAAGACCTCAACTATGTCAGAAATTGAGGGCCAAAACCAACATCTTTAGCTACATGCTGTCGTAGGGGTCAGCTCCTTGTTTGTCCTGGCACAAGGCTGCTTGTAAATTTATTAACAAAATATGGTACAGAGATGCCTATAATTCTGTTTTGGACTATTGTTCACCTTTGCCCTTACGGTAATTTTCTTTGTCTAACAGAGCAGACAATGACTCATAGAGTGCAAATGAATAATACACAGTGCTGTCAGCCTTTTGGTATGTTTGCCAGAGTAGAAAGTCAACTTTTCTTTACCTTCATCAAGCAAAGGAGCCTAAAAAGTTACAAAAAATACACAAGCACACACATGCAGCCCTCATCTCCAGAGGAAGAAAGAAAGAAATACAGAGAAGTTTGCTGCTTTCCTGCAACCACCATAATTTAATCTTTTTTGATTTTCAGCTTCTCCAGAAGAATTTTCTCTCTCTTCATATTCACAGGACTCCAGAGTGCTCTCACATTTATCTTGTGAATGATTCAGGCCAGAAAGAGAGATTAAATTTAGACATGGTAAACTAACCTTCTGGTAATACCTACTAAATGTGGTAGTGACTCTGTTTAGCTGACACCTGCATAGTGTGAAGGGGTGAGGAAGTACTCTTCCTGTACAGAGACTGCCACCAGTCACAATGGGAGTCAAAGTGCTCTTTCATATTTGGAATTTCATGCAATAATCAAGATTTTATGAAACCTTTGTATTTCAACTCTCCCAGTTGAATTCCAACTTTCACAATTACTTAGCCATGCAATCACAGTCAAAATTGAACCATTTCCACCAAGCACTTTTATTTTGCCAGAATTCCAGCGATAGAAATGTGCCATCAGAGTTTTCACAGGCAGTCCTATTCCCTGGTGATGTGTTTTTGCTCTTTCAAAGGCAATGTGACAGGAGTCCTGGAAGCTATTGCTCAGGAGGGAACCATTGATAAATATGGTAATTTGTGTGGAAGAGGTGATCTAAGGATACTGTAAGCCTGAAAATCCAAACCACTCCAGTCTTTGTAGTACTGTAGATGTACAGAACTAAATTGAGCACAGAACTAAATTGAGTGTACATGCCATCATTTCTAACAGTATTGTTAATGGGTTGATGCTGCTGACGTTTTTGTCTGGTAGCATTGCTGACATGGCCAGTCTGCGGCAATCTGTAACAACAGAGAATTCTTGGCCTCTCTTCAGTTCATGAATCTTTTGTTATATGCCACTTGTCACTAGAGTTCAATTAATTTAGTCTGCTGTTAGCAATGTGTGATTTGTTTTTCCTCCTGTTTAACTGGTAGCTGGAGTGCCTAGCACAGATAGGTTGCCTTCAACTCTGTTCTGTAACTTAACAGCTGCTCATTTTAGAAAGGAGTGTGGATATGTTAAGCTAAGCATGGTGCCAGCTTTTAGAGAGCTGTAGATTGGCTCAATTTTTTTTTTCAAGACAAGATCCATCACGGGCCACTCTTAAAAGAAATCTATAAGCATGAAAATTTTCTGTAACACTCTTTAGCTTGTAGTCAGAAGAAGCTTACATTTTCACAGTCCTAATTTAATTTTGCCCTAACATGCTTATCCTTGTCTGGCTTTCTCAATAAACTTCTAGCTTTTTAAGTATGTAAATTTTTCTTCAGTGATGGACACAGGTTAGCCAGGCCAATGAAAATATTTCTAAAAAGAGTACAGAACAGCACTGTTATTGAGATGGATATTTATTATTGGTGAAATTCAGGAATTTTGCCTAAATTTTCACTGATACTCTTACATTGCAAGCACTTAATTCTGAACTTGCTACCTTCAGGCACATGGTCCTCCTGGAATCTGGCTCATTTGAGACCCATGTTTCCTATTCGATCTTGAAGCATATAATTAAATTCAGTTATGCTGCTTTTTCATTTCCCCTTTATCTGAAAACTCTGAATCAATTTATGTTTCCTTATTTCTCTCTATCCCAGCCATAACTCCCTCCTTTAGCTTTCTGTATAATTGAGAGCCTTTCTGTTGAGCTCAGATGTGTGCCGCTTTTTGTTGTTGTTTAATTTAAGCTTTGAGAAAGATCTGAGACTTCAGTCATCTAGTTGCCTCACATCAGATGAACTATTATGCTGAAAACCATCTTGAAGTCGTGTTACTTGACCTTAAGTTCAGTGTGTAGAGGAGCCAAAACTGGGTTACATCTGCACACACACCCCCACCCCCCCACACACATACACCCCATCTCCAGAGTAAGGGAAAAAGTGGTGTAGAGAGGTTTAGCTGGTGTTTCATACATAGTTACCAAAGAAAAGAAATAAATTTTTGAGTATATTGAGAAGATTTATACTGAGGTTTCCAAAGTGAAATACTTTCAAGAAACATCAGATTTGATGAAACGTCAGAAAGCGTCTGTACACATATGTCTTCAACTGTCTGATGATATGTGTAAATAGATAAACTTTATAATCCAAGGTCTCTGCTCTGTTCAATGAATGGGTGAATTATGTTCAGGGAATTAGGCAGGAACACCTACTGAAAACAGCTCTTACCTGTAAGATGCCTGTTGATGTATGGTAGAAAGGAGGTGGCCTCCCTTGAAGGAGGTTGGGACTGCAGCAACACAGTCATGTAGTTTTCAGTGCTGCCTTGGAGAGCTATAGTCTACCAGGAGCTCTGAAGTCAAACTTTCAAAAACTGTCCGAAATTCAGAGCTCAAATTCTCTGTACATTCAGTAGTGAGAGGTGGTGGTTCACAGACAGCTCCAAAGACAGATGTCTGCATGTTTGAATGATTTTCGGTACGTGCTTCTCACTTCCTGGGTGCACAAATTTAGCCTCTAAGGCTATTCCTGGGCCCAGCTAAAAACTTCTGAGAGTTGTTGTCTGAATGCATAATGTGCTACAGAAAGCTAAATCCTGTGAATAACCAGACTTACACATTTTAAATGTAACTTGAAATCAGCAGAGACAATTCTACATCAGAACAATTCCACATCCACTACCTTACCTCTCCCAGGGGCTACAGAGATTAAAGCATTGCTACTTGCATGTGACAGAAGTGAGCTCCACAGAAAAGCCTATGCTGAAATACCCACATCTCTAATCAAAAGAACTGAAGAGCATGCGGTAAGTGATTCACAGGACCATACATTGCACACACACACAGACAAAAAGAATAGTGTTTATTTGCTATGAGAGAGGCCCTGGGGCAGGAGTGTGCAGCAGTACCAGTGTTCATGAGATAAGCCAACCACAGGCAGGAGGCATTCTGCTGGGCATGTGGTCTTGTAAGAAGGGATGCAGAACAGAGGGAGACTCTTATAGCAGTGGCAAATGCCTTCACCCAGAATCCATTTGCTTTGAAGTGGAGATGGCAGCATTCACGGGACATTATGGTCTGGCTGGGTTCACAATTAGATGGATAAAAAAAGTGGTTAGATGATGGGTCACATGAGGCAGGCTCCAACAGATTCACTCTACTGATGTACCTGTAACTACCTACTAGAGTTGGGATCTGTCCTGGGGACCATCCTGTTGTCTTTACTGATGTTTTTGATTAGACGATGGCATGTACTCTTATCATGTTTGCAGGTCACAGAAGATTGGAAAGGACTGCTTGATACACTTGAGGGCAGAGTTGCCATTCACAGGGACCTAAATAGACTGACAGGAATCTTATGAATTTCAGCAAGGACAAATACACAGCTCTGCACCTGTGAAGAAAAAACCCTGCAAAAAAA